>VONZ01000889.1:0-297505 GCA_012976165.1 Labeo catla | reverse complement strand
CCAGATTTTCAAATAGCTGTAAATTGGCCAAATATTGTCCTATCAAACGTTGCATCAATGGTTTAAAGCTTATTTGTTCAGCTTTTAGATTATGTATAAATCTCAATTTCAAAAAATGGCTGGTTTTGTGGTCCAGGGTCACATTTATGAAAAATGTTATCCCACAAATGTACAGTACATAACATTCAAAGACTAACACAAAACAAATTAACATATTTAAATGAAAATAATAATAATAATAATAATAATAATAATAATAATAATAGCTATCAAAAACAATTACAGGAGTTGTTTAAAACATTCATTACCAATTTTAAACAAGATGAAAAAAATATACATGTAGCAATTTTAAGTAATTTTCTGCAAAATATGATAATTTAGCAAACACTTTTGGATAAAAGTGTCGCTTAATGAATGTAAAACAAATCACCAAACCCTCTGTACAATAATTTACAGAATCAAAACCAGAAATCCCTTCCATCTCTTTCCAGTTTAATTTAAGAGTTGAACACATCAAAACAACATCAGGAAATAAATGCTGCTGTTGCCTGTAAAAACACATCAAACAATCAGTCTGAATTAAAACAGCTTTCAAGAGTGCATAAGAAAATGCACAATCCTCTAAAACGCACGTATGATGCCAAGATGCAAATTAATCAAATGCTGAAACTCACATCCACCTGTTTCCTGCTAAGAACTTCGTTTGGACAATTTTAAAGGTGATTTTTTTGCACCCTCCAGATTTTCAAATAGCTGTAAATTGGCCAAATATTGTCCTATCAAAGGATGGCACATTTACACTGTCATTTTGGCCTGTCATTTTACTTTTACTCAGCAACCTGAGCCATAATGACAAATAACCAAACCAAAATTAAATGCATGAGGGGAAAAAATCTAAAGAATTTAATGTCACAATGATAAATAACTTTTTAACCATATTTGTGTGAACTTTTAAATTAAATTAAGAAAAGTGTTCAGCAAATATTTGGTCTAGAAAGGCAGCTTACTAGATTTTGAGACACAACTACAGTTAAGAAAAGCAGGTAAACAGTAACAGCTGCTTGTCTTTTTCGTGTCCTACTCTGAAACATCAGCAGCCTTGTTCAGATGCTGTCTAGTTAGTCAGCTCACTGTGTTTTGAGACAATTTGTGGTAGAAACAGAGGAGGACAATACCGGCCTTCTCTTTAAACGCACACTTTACTTTAGCTCTGACAGTTAAAGCAGAACAGATTAAATACAAAAGAACTTTTACACTTTTCAAGAGTTTTAAGTGTGTTTCAAAGAAATACAGCGATAAAGCTCGCGTTTGTATCTGTCAGAACGGAAAGTTACTCACCACGGATCAAACTCATGAATGAGGCTCTCGAAGCGGATCACCGCGAACAGTCTGGAGATGAATCCACACACACACGCCAGGAAAACGATGGTGAAAGACAACAGCCACCGCCAGCCAGCCGGCTGAGATAATCCGTCTCTTTTCCCACCTACACCCGCGCCGCTGGAGCGGAAGATCCCGGGCGGAGAGCCGCCGGTACCGGCTGAGGATCTGCGATGAAACTCCGTCATATTCTGTCAGGATGAGAATCTGTTTATTCCCTAATTGATAATCACAAGTCTGTCCGGTGAATCGGTTCGACCGGGAGATCCTCACATCATCATCCCTCTGAATGTCTGACCGTCAGCGCATTTCGGCTCCGCTTTCAGCTTGTGATGTCCAACTCCACAACGAGTAGTTCACCTGAAACGGTTCTTTGTAATGATTCAGTTGAACCGACTCGTAATTTTCTTAAAATCTACCTACAGTTATTCCAGAATACCATCGAGACCAGAATTTGTGCCACTGTAAAACCACAGTAAATTAACTGAATTAATTTACTGATCTTCAAAAAGCAGCTTTCAGAAACTTTCTGTTAATTTATTCAGTGGTTTTCAAAAGGTGGTTGTGTCAAGTTAGCTATATTAACAATAATTGTAGCAATTAGTTTAGAGAGTTACCATGATGAATTTTTGTCAAGGTGGTAAATTACTTTTAACTGGCTAAGTGGATTAGTTTATTTTATTTTAAAGCCAAATATAGGCCTAATTAAATAAGCAGGGTTCTATGCACTTTTTTAATACGCATATGAATAAAAAATGATCCAAACAGGATTATGATTATGGGATATATGGAACAACGTGGAAATCTGCTATCTTCAGAATGGAAATACGGATATATATATTTCCGGGTGTCACTGGTAGTTTTTTTTTGCTTATTTCAGTTAATCTCATAAAACCAGAAAACACTTGACAGTGTCGTGTAAATATGTCTGAAGGCACGAAGGCGGAGGACGACGAACCGATTCAGCTAGAACCGCTCCTAATGATTCTTAAACTCGTAACCTCGATCATTCAGTTTAAAGCTATTCACTATCAAAAACTAGTTCGAAAGAGGTTCACTTTCGAATTTCGACATGGCTTGTAGTGATTTTAAAAAGCACGAAATGATTGTCAGGTGAAACGGCTTTCGAAACTCCGAATCGCAAAATGATTAATTGTTTCGAAGCGCTCCAATCGGATGGTGGATCATTTGACTCAGATCGGAACTTCGGAGCGTGTATCGCGAATCATTTGATTTAGATCAGAACTTCGGAGCAGGTTCGAATCTTTTGATTCAGTTCGGAACTTCAGAGCAGGTATGGCAAATCAATTGATTTAGATAGAAACTTAGGAGCTAGTTCAAGAATTGTTAATATCGGAACTTCAGAGAGCATATCGCCAATCATTTGATTTAGATCGGAACTTCGGAGCAGGTTCGAATCTTTTGATTCAGTTCGGAACTTCGGAGCGTGTATCACATCATTTGCTTTAGATCGGAACTTAGGAGCGGGTTCGAATCTTTTGATTCAGTTCGGAACTTCGGAGCGCGAATCATTTGATTTAGATCGAAACTTCAGAGCAGGTTGGCAAATAAAAAATAAAAATAAAGACAAAAAAGTACACAGAGACACAAATGGAAGGTAACATTTCGCAAAGTTGGTCTTGTGTGACTACAATCATCTGTGTCTGTATTCTGGAATGAAGCGTTTCTGGACTAATGCTACACATTGTGTGATTTCAATTTTGTTTCAGCAGTTTAAGTAGGGTGATTTTCTATTCCAACAGGAGGTTCATACAGAAACTGCTTTTCGACTCTCAGAACACAAATTCATGCTGCCCTCTGCTGGTTACAATTACGACTCAACACAAAATACAGAAATGTGCTTTTGATAAAAGCTCTTGAACAACAGATGACAACGAAACAAACAACATATGAACATTTTCAGTCTGAATTACTGGATTTACTGAGAAGACAACAGGTGTATTTCTGTTCTTTAGTTTTAGCATTTTCTTTTTTCGCATTTGTCATAGAAATGTTTCTAAACCAATTTGTAGCAGACAAATATATAATTATAATGCTGAAACTAAATGTATTACATTAACTACAAAATGAGTTAAAGATGATACTGTAATGAACTATGAAGTTGTTTAACAAACTGAAGAGAGATCAGATGATCACAGATTATTAAAGAGACTGACAGATCAGTTATTTTCTAGCAGTGACTATTCTGACAGTTCTATTCCTCCAGGAAACATAGGTACTTGATTTTATGATTCATAACAGGCCACAGAAAGCAGTACAAGAGAGTATGAAAGAGGAGATAAGAACAGAAATTTTTTTTACCCAGTACTGAACTTCAAATCAACAGACGTCTATGTAATGCTGCTTTTATGAAAATAAACTAAAACACACATTTTAGACATAACTACTTAAAATCAGATGTTATGAGTTTAATACATCTCTAAAACAAAAATACACAATGCATTTTCAAAAACACCCTTGAGAGGTAGCTGGTTTTCACCAGGTTTTCAGTGCAAATACAATATAAATCTAAATAATGTGAATAAATGCAATGTGATTCTTTTTTAACAAAACAGATACTGGATTGTGCTTCAGACCCAAATGTCCATAAGGGCGATTCAGTGTCTGACCTAAAGCTTTTTCGGACGTTGTGAAAAACATTTGTACTATTAGTCACTCTTTTCTAATTAAACATGCACATTTGACTATGATGTTCATGTTTCTACATACTCTGCCACTGACAATGGAAGTAAAACTCTAGATCCAATTCTTCACAGCAACCTGAACATAGATTTTCTAGCTGGAGTCTTCAGAGACTTTTCTTTCTAGAGCTGAAAAAAAAAAACAGACCAGAATTAAATTGCAAAAATGTCTGTTTAATTAAATAAATAAATTTATTTAAAATAAACTGAAACATTACTGAGGTTTGGAAATGAAATATTCTTGGATCTGCAACGTCCTGAAACACAGAATGACAGCATTATAATGTCTTTAAAATCAACACAAATACTGCAGATATAAACTGTTTCATATGACAATGAAGTTATTGTCATTTGAGGAGAAACTATTAATGTTACTTGGCAGTGGTAACTGCAGTGTGTTCTGGGTAACAGTGTTCTGATCAGTGTCTTCTCTCTCCATGGCTGAAACAAATTTTAATTTTAAAACTTTAATTTTTTTATTATTTTTTTTTTTAATAAGGATATGTATCTGAGCTCACCAAAATCAGGCAGGGAGATGTTTTTAGAGCCCATTGCCCCTAGAAAAGTCATTGCAGCACAGAGTCAGTCTCATCTCAGTCACAGTTCTGTGTCAAGATTTTTAGACAATATCTTACTAATGTTAGCAATAGAAACATGAAACCAAGCACCCAAAAAATAAAGAAACATCTGATGACTTCTACTAAAGTCACTCATAGGACTACTGCTAATGAAAACATTCAATAATATATTTCATTGTTTGATTCTATGGACAGTTTAGTTAACTTTGTACAATAAAACATTTGCATTGTGTTGGGAGGCAACTTCATGTCCAGCATAAAACTAATTGCAATTACACACAGTTACAATTAAAAGCAGTGCATGTATTAGCAGATGTACTAAACTCACCGAACAAGATGTTGGGTCTTATAGCTAAAAGAAATAAAATGAAAGAACATGTCAGCAGTGGATGAAAGTAAAATTTCTTGCCTGTTCTGGCTATTCTAGCAGACTACATTTCCTTCTCACTTTCCTCCAGTGTTGTTCATGGTAATATTAATAAATGTATTAAAACATCTCAGTGTTTGACTTTAAGGACATTGTTGTTTCTTTTGTATGTAGCATTTTTTCTAGAAAATAAAAAGAAAACATCAGCACTCTCGGTAAAATTATGGAAAATAAAGAATGATTACATTACATAATCTTAAATACTGTGAATCATAATGCCACTCATTCATGTACCTAATTTAACCAAAAACAAAAGTTATTTTGGAAAAGAAAAATAATTTGTTTATTTTCAAAAACAAAATGTAACCAAAAACAAAAGTTAGTTTGTGTTTTAATGTGTAGAATTTGAACGGTTAGACTTAATATCATCTCCCCTTTAATCAGAAGAAGCGGTGTAAAGATTTAAAAAGTATGAAAATACAGAAAAATTCATCTAATCCATCACAAACATAAAGTCTTTTTTTTTTCTTGCATGAGCAATTCGCAACTCGCAACACTTAAAAAAAGACCATCTATTCTAAAGTATGAATGTCTTGATTCAATTCAAATCAACATAGCTAATTAAACAAATGTAATTGAAGCACATTTAATTTTAAGTACATTAAGTACTATTTTTAAAATGCATTTATTTAAAAAAAACGTAAAAAAAAAACACCTGCAAATTAAGAAAACATCATCAGTTTGACAGCAAATGTGCTGCAAATAGTCACAACACAATTAAATAAAGAAACGCGCTGCAAAAAGAGAAACATGATGAAAATAGTCACAACACTCTGGCAAGCCAAATGGGTCAGAATGAAGCTATAGATAAATCACGTTTACATACAAAACGCTGTAAGTAACACACGCTTTTGTGCAATCAAACGCAATCAGAACTGTGTTTTTAACGGCGCCCTGTGGCAAGCCATACGGCGTTTAAAGCGGCGCTTTTTACAGACACTAAAATGCTGTTAAAAACAGCATTTTGTGTTTAAACGTGATTTATCTAGCATAATTCTATTACTTTGGCTTGCCATATACGACACAAACAAATAAAGAAATGCGCTGCAAATAGCAAATAGTCACAACACAAATAGTCACAACACAAACAAACACAAAAAAGTGCAGCAAATACACACAGACCACATCGGAAATGTTTAAGGGGAACCGCAACAACTTAAGTGACGAACCTAGCTGGGACATGCTTATTATCCTCTGAAAGGTGCTATTTCTGTTTATTTTAACATCCTGATCATATGATTGCTTTACTTTTATTATATATATAATAAATAAACTAAAAAATGGTTACTATAGTGAAACCATGGTAAGATATAAACAATAACCATACTTTAACCATGGTATGTACACAAATGGTAATCAATACGGGGAAAAAAACAACATTTACTACACTTTTACTATAATAAAACTATGGTTAATTTTTGTAAGCATTGTTGGGTTTCCCACTATTGAGGTCTGTGTTGCGAGGATTTGCAGTCATTTGCTGTCAAACTGATGAAGATGTTTTCTTAATTTGCTGGTGCTTTTTCTATTTGCAAGTGTTTTCTTTAGTTGCAGCATGTGGAGCTCTCTCGGCCACCATATTTATTACATGTTCTGGCATTTGTAGCAGATTTTTTCAAGTTTTTCAAAATATGTTTATGATAATATATCAATAAATGTATCAATAAATTTCAATGTTTGAACTTAAGGACATTGTTGTTATTTTTGTATGATTAGCAATTTTTCTAAAATAAAAAGAAAATGTCAGCACTCTGTGAATGTATGTGGAAGAGAATAAATTATTACATTACATTACATAATCTCAAGTAGTATTATAAATCATATTGTCACGTTCATATACCTAATTAAACAAAATAACTTGCGCACTTCCAAAACAAAACAATTTGACACATTTTACACAGTGAGGCTGTACAGTGATACTGAATTAAATGTTTTAAATACAGAGGATTTTTTAAAAATCATTTCTTTCATGTTCTGTCAGTTCTAGCAGACTCATCTTCCTCCTCATTGTCCTCCAAAAATTCTAGCTCCATGTCTTTTTTTAAAAAAGTTGTTCATTGTAATATTAATAAATGTATTAATAAATTTCAATGTTTAAATTTAAGGACATTGTTGTTTTGTATGATGAGCAATTTTTCTAAAATAAAAAGACAACATGTCAGCACTCTGGGTGTAAGTATGGGAAATAATGAATTATTAAATTACATAATCTTAAATAGTACTATAAATCATAATGTCACTCATTCATGTACCTAATTTAACCACAAACAAAAGTACAAAAGTTATTTTGAGAAAAAAAACAAAACAAAACAAAACAATGTAACCAAAAACAAAAGACAGTTTAGGTTTTAAAGGTACATTATGAAAGAGTTAGACTTACCAGCAGCTTCACCTCTAAAATCTGTGTAAAGATTTAATGAGCATTAAAAAAAGAAAAAAAAAATCCATCTAATCCAAATACTTCAGTTAAAATGAACATTAAAAAGTTGTTCTTTGTAATATTAATACTGTAATGCCACGCCAGCAGAGGGAGCCCTCACCCATGGACTGACTGTTACTGCTCCCTCCGCTGCTTCATTGGTTATTTCCTGTTTGGTGGCCATATAAGGAGGCCTAAACCAAACAGGCCTCTGCGAAGTATTGTTTTGCCTGTGCGGACTCTACTAAGCGTTTTTCCTGTTTCATTGCCTTGTTTTGTTCTTGCCACGGTTTTGTTTCTTAGTCATAGTTTTGTCTTGTTTCTTTGCCATAGTTTTTGCCTTGTTTCATTGCCTTGTTTATTTTGCTACTTTGGACTGCTCTCTTGGTATTTTGACCTTCTGCCTGTTTTCTGGATTTCGCTATTGTTTTTGCCCTGGATATTACTGTTTGTTTGGAGATCGACCCTGCCTGTCTGACTACGTTGTGTTCAATAAAGCTCGCACTTGGATCTTACACGCTTCCCTGGAGTCCCGTTACAAATACATGTATTAATAAATTTCAATGTTTACTTTTATGTTTACTTTAGTATGATAAGCAATTTTTCTAAAAGAAAAAGACAACATGTCAGCGCTCTGGGTGTAAGTATGGTAAATAATGAATTATTACATTACACTCCATAATCTTAAATAGTAGGCTACTATAAATCATAATGTCACTCATTCATGAACCTAATTTAACCAAAAACAAAAGTTAGTTTGGGTTTTAATGGGTACATTTTGAAAGCGTTAGATATACAATAATCTTCATAAGGAATTGTGTAAAGATGAAGAGTAAGTTTTTCAAATATTGTTCATGGCAATATCAATAAGACTATTAATACACGCCAGTGTTTGAATTTAAGGAAATTGTTATTTTTGCATGATTCATTCACGTACCTACTGTAATTTAACCAAAAACAAAAGTTAGTTTGTGTTTTGATGGGTAAATTTTAAAAGAGTTAGACTTACTATATACTGGAGATCTATGAGAATAAGCTGTGTAAAGATTAATAAACAAGTATGAAAAGACAGCAAAAAAATGATTGAATCCATCATAATCTTAAAATCTTAATTTCTTGTATAAACAATTCAGATATAGCAATACTGAAGTAGAAATGTCTTGATTTATAGGATTTATACTCCTGCTGAAAAAAACATAACAAACTGAATAAAAACTCAAGAATTCAGTGATTGCTCTGAATCTTAGTGAAAACATTTTTTTTTATTGATCTTAAAATCTGTCAACATGACTAACAATTACCAAACAGTGTCTGTAAAAATCTCTCCACTTTGATTAAAATCTTATAGAGATGGACTCACCTGACCGTCCTGGGGTGCGTTTCCCAAAGGCATCGTTAGTTAACTATGATCGTTAGTTCCACTGAACTCTATTGGTAACGACGGAACTTGTGACCATGGTTGCTTTTGGGAAACGCACCCCTGGTCGGAATAAATCCAGCAATGGTACAAAATAATACAATTTAATGATTACAGGTCTGTCATCTGACAACATGTCTGATTTCATGAGAGTATTGCAGAAGCATGTTTATATTGTGTTGTGATTTTGTGAAGAGTCAGACTCACCTGATTTTCTCAATTGTGATTGTGTCTCCAGAAATTCTGAAACTACAAACATTAACAGTCATTCTCCTTTTCTATCATCCTACTATGACTTTAAAACACTTGAAGGAATAATACTCACTTTGATATTTAACACATTTTCTCAACAGATAAAAAACAAGAAGAATGATGACAAGAACAAATAAAGCAACTACAACTCCAATGATCACCGGCAGCAGGACATTCACTTCATCTGTCACAGAAAAACTGTTTTAATTCAATCATAATGGTACAAAATCAAATGTAACGCTAATAATGAAGTGATTTTATGAAACCATAGACTGAGACCAGACATCATCATCATCATCATCGTTATTACCCCAACTGACAATGAGTGGTTCAGTCAGAGTCTGGTGCTTCACCACACACTGATACTGAGATCTTTCAGACGGCAGGATCTTCAGGCTCTTCATCAGCTGGAAGGATCCGTCTGCGTTTGGTCTGATTCCACTTGAGTTAAGCTGCTCATCAGGTAACGGCGTCTGATCGCGTCTGATCTCCATCTGCACATGTTTAGGAAAGAAGCCTGTGGCCAAACACACCAGAACCTGCTGCTCTGATGATCCAGATGCTTTTACAGAAAAGTAAACCTCAGGGCAAGCTGCAGGATAGACAGAACCAATTCATTCAAATAATAAACTAGCATGAAAAAACTCTGTGAAATAATAATCCTATAGATTCTTATGTGAACTATAAATGAGATGAACTCAGCTGCCGTGACAAATTTTCTCTCTCGTTGAAGGTCACTGAAGCTGGTTAAAGTTTCCGCACATCTCCTCTCCAGGCTGGAAATATATAATTTTAAAATGACAACATGTGACGTTCTACTTGGAGCAGACGAGCCAACAACAGAATTTTATATATATATATATATATATATGTGTGTGTGTGTGTGTGTGTGTTCTATATTCATATATTTATGTAACATAATTTATGTAACATATTCTACATTAAAATACATTTAGAATTAGCAATGTACATTAGGCTACCTAATGCAGAGAATAGCCTTGCTGCCATAGTCGATGTACTGCAACACCGGTTACGTCACCTGCCCACCGCGGCACCGACCACCACCGTCGTTTTGATTTGTTTATAGTAATAAAATATTATTTAGCCCAGTTGGAGAACATTTGGGTGCTCTGCTGGTCATGTTCCACAGTTGAAAGCTCTTGATTAACAGATGGCAAAGAAACAAACCACGCACTAACCTCTATTTTTATAAAACCAATCTTTAAACACAAATGTGTGCCATTTTATTTTATGTTTAGCTTTAACTTGCATACAGAAGACATAAAATAATTGGACAGAGATTTTTAGACTACAAATAAAAAATGTGTGCAAAAAAGAAAAGTACCAAAAGAGTGCAATATACCGATAAAGTATTTTAGAGCTTAGCATAACTATAAAAGTATTCCATGTCAGTATAAAATGCCATAGTTTCCATGACTTATCCTAACCTGGAAATCACAACAAAATTTAACATTAAAGTAACAAAGGATTCATTTTACATTTTATACATTTTATCAAATACATTTTATTTTCTCAAAGTCTTGTATTCAACTAAAAATGCACTAAATACTAGCAGTATCAGTACAGTAGCAGTACAGTGGTGATATTGTATCTTAAACATAAAAAAGGAAATTGAAAAAAAAAAACATGCAATGAAAGCATTTTATTTCAGCTCTTATGAGTGGGTGTGTGTATCTGAAAGCTTTCTAGAGAATGACACTACACTGATCACTACGGAAATGTCAAGCACATATGACATTTAGAAGTTCCGTTCAGAACTTCCTGTACTTTTGGCATTGATGACAGAAGTAACATCTAAATTAGCCTGTAAAATCTATAAGAAAATCAACTGATCTAACTGGAGTCACTGGTGTCCTTTCTACAGCTAAAAAAAGAAAAGAAAAAGAAATTAAAGTTAATTTACAGTAATTAAAAACTGGAGAATTTTTTCCTGTGTATTTTTTTAAACACCAATATTAATTTACATTTAAATGTAAATTATTGCCATCATAAATGTTTATACATTTATTTATTTTTTGTAAAAATGAACTGAAACATTACCAAGGTTTGGCATTGAAATGTTCTTGAATCTGCAACGTTCTGAAACAGAATAACAGCATTATGATGTTTTTAAAATCAACACATATAATGCAAATATAAACACAAAGTTTCTAAGAACAATCAAATTACTGCATTTTGAAAAGAAACTATTAATCTTACATATCAGCATTAACCACAGAGCATTCTGGGTAACAAAGTTCTGATCGGTGTCTTCTCTCTCCATGGCTGAAAAAAATCAAATAAATTATAAAATAATGTCTGCCTGAAAAAAAAACAATGGAAACTATGGAACCCATTTAACTCACCAAAATTAGGCAGAGAAATTTTTTAGAGCCCATTATTCCTAGAAGAAGTAATTGCAGCACATGTTTAAGACTCTGAGTGAGTGATGATGAATTCAGATGTTCTGACCTTGAGCTGCTGCTGGAGTCTCTTTAGCCTCACAAAGTCTTTGAGTTTCATGAAGCTCCTCAGCTGAAACACACAGAGAAGAACCATTAATGAAACAGGCCTGAAAAAGCGTTTATAACAGCATCCATTTCTAAGAGTGACTGAAGTGAAGAAACACTTTTAGTGTGTGTATTAGTGTCTGTGCGGGCCTACTCTGAACCTCCTCCAATCTGTCATCTGTGGTGTTTTCCTCATCTGAAGCAGCATTTAAATAATGGTCAGTTTCCTCATTTCATTTCATCTCACTTAATTTACATTTATGAATTTAGCAGATTATTTTATCCAAAGCAATATATGATCTGTGTAAAGACTTTGTTGTAGATGGTCTCTACTTTCCTCTCTCCTCCAGGATGGTACGTGCTACCCAAAACCCTGGTTTTCTAATGTTCTTCCTGAACAACGGACAAGACTCAGGGCAGCAGAAAAAAATGACGCAAATAAAAGACCCTTCTGACCTGAGTATGTATCAGTCTCTGCTTTTATATTTTTCTCTAAAGGTCCATACTGCAAAATCGTCATATTTCCACAAAAAGATCAACAACACTTCAGACACACATAATCTCTTCAAAACATTCACTTCAAGGGATAGTTCACCCAAAAATGAAAATTTGATGTTTACCCGCTTACCCCCAGGGCATACAAGATGTAGGTGACTTTGTTTCTTCAGTAGAACACAAAGATTTTTAATTCAAACCATTGCAATCTGTCAGTCATATAATGGCAGTCAATGGGATCCAAGGTTTGAGCAATGTCCAACAGTCCTGAGCGCATTCACAACAGCCGGCGTGTGATGTGTCAAAGGGAGTCGGTAAAAAGGATGAGTTCGCTCAAGCAAATGTAATATTTTAGTTTTTAATCGGTTGAAGCAATCAGGATAAGCACAAGTAATTACACTGTAGTTAAAAATAAAAAACACAATTTGTTGAGTCAGCTTAAAATAATTTGTTACCCTGCTGCCTTAAAATTTTAAGTTCAGTCAACTAAAATAAGTTTATTCAACTTGAAATGTTAAGTTGTACTAAGTAACAACTTAGATATTTGTGTTTGCTAAACTTAACAGATGGGTAAGTAACCCAGCTGCCTTAAAATTTTAAGTTGATTCAACTCAAATATCTAAGCTGTCACTTAGTATAATTTAACATTTCAAGTTGAATAAACTTTTTTTGAGTTGACTGAACTTAAAATTTTAAGGCAGCCAGGTTACAAATTATTTTAAGTTGACTCAACAAATTGTTTTTTACAGTGTATGCCCTAAGTCCCTTTAAAGGGGTCAGCGGATACTAAGTTTACTTTTACATGTTGTTCAAACACTAATGTGTGTTGGCAGTGTATGTACACATCCACCCTATATAAAAAATCCATGCAGGGGTTTTTAATTAATCTGTAAAAATTATATCCCCTTTTTCAAATCGAGCCATTCTCAGATGCCTGTTGGTGTGCCATCACACTGACAGAGGCCGCTCCCATGATAGTTGATTGACATGAGCGTCTTACCTCAGACCCACCATAAATCAGCTGTAACAGTCCGACCTCCATTGTCTCGATGCCGGAGCATGTAAGTTAGACAAGAATATCTACGATTGGAGCGATTGAGGTGTTGTGTTGCTGGATGTAATAATGAACATAGTGGTCATCATTTACTCCCGACATCTGAGCCACTGAAGATGCAGTGGATTACATTTGTTTGTGATGGGAATGCGCCTCCCGATCTACATATATCCATCTACGTTTGTGCGAATCATTTATGATCCAGCTTCACTTAGAGCAGAAGTGAGTATAAGGGTTTTCTTTATGAATCTTTGCGATCGTCTTTCCTAATAATGTGCTAGTTAGCAAGTTTAGCAACTAAATGCGGCTAAAGTAAATAGGCTCGTCACTCCACAGAGAGAAGAGAGGGGCGGGGCGAGCAGAGCTCATTAACATTTAAAACAACCTTGAGCAGAACAGGATCATTTTTTGCAGAGCCGATTTTGGCAAGGTAAAAAGGGTGTTGTTTTACACTACCACTGAGAATTTTTAACCAAAGTATATTATAGACTTTTCATTAAGACCCTAAAGAATCCTATCAACTCGTGGAAAATGGGCATCCGATGACCCTTTAAGGCAAGTCATTTCACTCGGCAGCCATCTTTGAAACGCATCTCGGGCAGGCAAGTACAGCTCCTATCTCTTTGAATGGCTCCTATCTCTATCTCACTCTCTCCCCTTATAGAGGCAGAAATACCTAAAGTCATCCTACAACCTGCCCTCTAGGCCCAATCCCCTCACAACTTACCAGCACTCACACAAATATAACACATCTCTTCTCTCAGATACGTTTACTTGTAAATAGTCACATACCTTCCTCTCTTCTCCAAGTCACACCAAAAACACTTGAACAACTTGAATTGTTTTTAACCAGATATCATCTTTCCTTTCACACAATAACCAGTTGGATTTTAACCAGTCAGGTTTCGTAAGTGGCCATTCAACTGAGACTGCATTACTGTCAGTCACTGAAGCCCTGCAGATTAAGAAAGCTGATTCTAGATCATCTGCTGCCTTTGACACCATGAATCATAAGATCCTTCTGTCCACCCTCTCTTCACTGGGCATCACAGGAACAGCACTTCATTGGTTTAAACCTTATCTCACAAGTAGGCCATTCAGGGATGCCTGGAAGGTAGAGGTTTCTAAAGCTGGTCATGGGGGTTCCCCAGGGATCTGTTCTTGGACCCCTCCTCTTCTTCATATAGACCACATCACTGGAACCCATCATACAGGCACATGGTTTCTCCAACCTATGCTTATGACAACCAGATGATCCAAGCCATCTCAGGCTGCCTGACAGACATTTTGGCATGGATGAAAGAACATCACCTGCAGGCCAAACTAGCTAAGACCGAGCTTCTCGTCTTCCCTGCCACTCTGAATTTACAGTATGATTTCACCATCCAGCTAGGCTCATCAGCAATTACCCCATCAAGTTTGGACAGAAAGCTTGGAGCAATTTTTGATGATCAGCTGACTTACAAGGGCCACATTACAAAGACAGCTCGATCATACAGGCTTGACTGCACAATATCAGAAAGATTAGGCGCTTCCTAACAGAGCATGCTGCACAACTTCTTGTCTAGGCCCTTGTCGTTTCTAGGCTGGATTACTGCAATGCTCTTCTGGCTGGACTTCCATCATGTGCAATCAAACCTCTACAAATCAGTCAAAATGCAGCAGCACGACTGGTTTTCAATACGCCCGAGATATACACGTCACACCTCTCTTTATCTTTTTACACTGGCTACCTGCTGCAGCTCACATCAAGTTCAAGACACTGATGCTTGCATACAGAACAGCCAAATCTATGCTTTCACTTACCACATTTCCCTCCATATTCTAACTTGTACTATTCTAAACATTGTCTGAAACTTTGTATTATGAGCACTTGCTCTTTTCCTTATTTGTAAGTTACTTTGGATAAAAGCACATGCGAAATTATTAAATGTAACATCAATGTAAATGTGATATATGTGTTGGGTTTTAAATACTGTAAGTAACTTTTGAAAGAGACTCACTTAATAGTTTCACTAGTGATGGTGTCTTCAGTGTTTTCTGCTTTTCTGAAATTGTAAACATTAATACAGTCATTCATCTCATTTATCCATATTTATGTGACTTTAAGGGACTTAAATAATACTCACCCTGAGGTTTATCATACTTTCTCAGTTGACAAAATGTAAAAGCAATGGATTGGAAAATAATAGCAACAATAATCAAATTAAGTGAGTCCAAAGACTGCAACAAAAACCCACAGGTTACTTTCAGTGAAATCCTCTAAATCACAATTGTCATACTCATAACTGTACTCATAATAATAATAATAATAATCATCATCATTGTTACCCCAGCTGACAGTGAGTGGTTCAGTCAGAGTCTGGTGCTTCACCACACACTAATACTGAGATCTTTCAGACAGTAGGATCTTCAGGCTCTTCATCAGCTGAAAGGATCCGTCTGCGTTTGGTCTGATTCCACTTGAGTTCAGGTGCTCATCAGGTAACGGCGTCTGATCGCGTCTGATCTCCTTTTGCACACATTTAGGGTGGAAGCCTGTGGCCAAACACACCAGAACCCGCTGCTCTGATGATCCAGACATTTTTACAGAAGAGTAAACCTCAGGACGAGCTGCAGGACAAATAGACATGATTTATTTAAATAATAAACCAACAACAACAACAAAAAAATCCTACAGATTCTTATGTGATCTTTAAATGAGATAAACTCACATGCCATGATGAATTTTCTCTCTCGTTGAAGGTCACTGAAGCTGGTTAAAGTTTCCACACATCTCCTCTCCAGGCTGGAAACTGATTCATTCCAGTGCATAGAGAGGCCAAAAGTCAAGTCCTCTCCATTATAGGCGTATTCATCAGTGCCTTGAATGAATATTACTGAACCATTAGGGAGATGTTCAGCTGCACAGCCGTGTCTCCACTGAAGAACATGAAGATCTAAACAAAAACAAAAACAACAAAAAAAAAAAACACACACACTAAATTTAAAATATCACTCTCAGTAAATGAAAACATGCTAACGTGCATTCTAAAAATCTCAATACTTCAGATAACAAAGTAGCCTATACAGAATTATTTATGGAGCTACAATGTAAGGTTTGTCATTTTATAAAAAATGAAAAAGATTAAAAATCATTTTTAATGTTATGTTTTAATGCATAATAGTCATCAAATCACTTCTTGACATGACACAGCTTACCCCACTGTCCCCTAAACATATTTACCTGTGTCTTTCATCCTATTTTCATTTCTCTGTGTGTTGAGGTTGATTTGAAGCCATTGTTGTTTATAATTCAACTCATCACTTTCATTTCTGAACAGACTCTGACACAACTGTGTCAAGAAATCTGCTTTATCAACACTGTTACAGAAACTCATCTGTACGTCATTGAGTTCGATTGAGCTGTAAAATTCATAACTGTCTCGAGAGGTCAGAGATTTCAGTATGGCGCTGTATGTGTAGTACAGAGAACATATTTCTGAAATGAGGAAGAGAAGCATGTTACAACAAAGATAAGAAAAAAACGGATACATGTCCAAAGTGTAAACCTAAACCTGAGCAATTCAAAGGTAAACGTAGCTACCTTTACAGTATAACACAGAAAGTAAGAATATGGAGACAAGCAGAGTCAAAAAAACAGTTTTCTTACCACTTTGAGAGGGGAAAATAGACAAAATCAGAAGGAGTACTGTGACTGAGGCCATGATCTTTAGGTCTCAAAATAAAACTACAAAACCCAGAGTGCCTGCTTTTATCCTGTGACTAATACTAATGATGAGGTTTGCTAAATGTGGTGCTGTGTAACGGTCTGCCTACCCCTGATATAAACTTTGTTGTCATTATTGAAAACAAAGAATTAAACATTATACTAAACATTCTTACTCTAATTTAATTCACAGCAGAACAGGGTGAAATCAATTTACATTTTACAATTTTACTATTGTCTGATGACATTAAATGAATAATTTTAAATTGGAACATCGGAGTGTGTATCATAAATCTTTTGATTTAGATCGGAACTTCGGAGAATGTATTGAGAATCATTTGATTTAGATTGTAACTCCGGAGCTGTTTTGCGAATCATTTCAGATTGGACGCTCTGTGAAGTCACCATCTGAATAATGGTTTGCGAATCATTATTTAGATCGGAACTTCGGAGCGGGTTTGTGAATAATTTCATATTGGAACTTCAGAGTGCATATTGCGAATCATTTTATTTAGAAAGAAAATTGGAGCAGGTTCGTGAATCGTTTGATTTAGGTCAGAACTTTGGAGCTATTCCATGATTCACTTCAGATCGGGACAGGCTGCAAAGTCAGGATCTGAATAATAGTTCACAAATCATTATCCAGGGACTTCGGAACACGTAGGCTGCGCAGTAGGTTACGAATCATTCCAGATCGGAATTTCGGAGAGGGTTCGCAAATCGAGCGTTTGAGATTAAGAAGTACTTAAATTGTATTTTTTAAATGAAAATAACCGATTGTTTCGCTAGATAAGGCCTTTCTTCTTCGGCTGGGATCAATTACCACTGCATTTGGGATCGTTTGAAGCCGCATTTAAACTGCATTTTGGAAATTCAAAATCGGGGCACCATATCAGTCCATTACATGGAGAAAAATCCTGAAATGTTTTCCTAAAAAAACACAATTTCTTTACGACTGAAGAAAGAATGACATGAACATCTTGGATGACAAGGGGGTGACTACATTGTCTGTCAATTGTTGTACTTGTGACGTTTGTTGAATGTGTATTTTAATAATTCACAGAGACACCTGATGATGTGATGATCTGATTTACTCAACCTTCTTATCCCATCTGTCCAACAGGTTATATCCACAGCATCTTTAGACAGAGAGCGCCATCAACAGGTAAGGAGCAACAACGCAATTACCAAGTCAAGTCACCTTTATTTATATAGCGCTTTTAACAATACAGAATTGTGACAAAGCGGCTGTACAGTATTAAATAGGAAATAGTGCATCAATAATGCAAAAGGGCAACAGTAAACACTCAATTTTCAGGTGAAGGCAGTTCTTCCTTGGATTCAATGATGTCATCATCTAGCTCAGTTCAGTTCAAATACTATGCGATATCATTTGAAGAAAATGCGTCCCCAGCTAAGCAAGCCAGAGGCGACAGCGGCAAGGAACCAAAACTCCATCGGTGACAGAATGGAGAAAAAAACCTTGGGAGAAACCAGGCTCAGTCGGGGGGCCAGTTCTCCTCTGGCCAGACGCAGAGGACTCATCTGGTTCCCGTGGTCTTGTGCCGATGGCCGTTTAGGTGACGAGGTCTTGCCGGGGATCCGTCTCTGGGGCTCATCTAGTCGATGTGGTTACCATACATCACATCTTCCCTCATATTCCTCAACAGAACAGTTTAATCAACACAGCTTCTATTGTTTTAACTTAGAAAAATAATCCACGCACAGTAGATACTCACCTCTGTCAAAGTGGAACATGTCTACTCCTACTTTCGCCCATGCTCTGTCTGGAATGCCATGGCAGGTGAGTGACTCTTTGGTGTTACTCCATCTGAAAGTGTTACAGATAGCACACTTCAACATGACATCCTCAATTTCCTTTTTCATGCTGGGCCAGAACATGACATCTCTTGCCCTCTCCTTACATTTAACAATACCAAGATTAGATTCGTGTACTCTTGCTAACATGTCTGCTCTCAAGTTTTGTGGGACAACAATTCACCAGTTCTTGAAGAGTAACCCTCCGGAACAGGAAAGTTCTTCTCGAAACATTCAGTACTTTCTTATGCCTTGTCGTATGTCTGCAGGCCATCCTGACTGACCTACTTCCATGACTAGTTACAACTCTTTATCTTCTGCTATTGCCGTTCTGAATGTATTCAGCTTCTCTTTTGAAATTGGCAAACAAACTGAATGAACTTGTAACTCATCTGCCAGGAGTGGCTCGGATTGTTCTTTTAGGTAGGCTTGGCTCAGGGTGTCTGCTATGAATAACTCTTTGCTAGGCTTATAGCTGACACGTAGATCATAAAGGTGCAATCTCATGAGCATTCTCTGGAGTCTTGGAGGAGCCTTTTGGAGAGACTTTTTGAACACGGTCTCCAGGGGCTTGTAATCTGTCTCCACTTGCACTGTCTTACCATAGACTTACTGATGGAACTTCTCGCAGCCACAGACAATTGTTAGGAGCTCCTTTTCTATTTGAGCATATCTTTTCTGATACTCAGTAAGAGACCTGGAGCCAAATGTCACCGCTTCTTGCAGCAACGCTGCTCCCAGACCTTCAGCGCTTGCGTCCACTGACAGCATTACTTCCTTGTTGAAATCAAAGTACTTCAAAACTGGGGCGTTGCTCACAAGTGACTTCAATCTTTCAAAGCTCTTCTGTTGTTCTGACTCCGAATGCCAAGCTACATCACCCTCTAGAAGTTTCCGGAGTGGAGCACTGATATCTGACATGTTTGGAACGAACTTGGCCAGATACTGAAGCAGGCCTAAGAACCTCATTAGTGCTGGCGCTGACATGTTCTGTATTGCTCTATTAGGCATGTATTATTAGGATTAACCCCTTGAGATGTACCATCTCGTTTTCGAGGGGGTCCCAGAATACAATGAAATACAATCACAACATAAAACAAAAACAAAACACAAATTAACAAAACATCTTTAAACAACACTAAACGGAAACGATAATGAGGGAAAAAAGAAAAAAGAAAAAAACACCACAAAATTATTAGCTGGCCATTAAAAGCTAGTAACGGATATACAACAAAACCTAATACAAAATACACTGATCAGTGGATCCAATTACAATGTATATATATATATATATATATATATATATATATTGTGGCTTACATTGTAATTGGATATATATATATACATACATGAAAAAAACAATACCGTTTTCAATAATAACAACATGTACAAACCAAAGCAAACCTTAAATCTTAAATGATGTAATAGTTTGAATATAAGCAGGTAAATTGTTCCAGTCAGTAGGGGCTTTAAACATAAAAGCTTTTTTACCAATTGTTTTTTTGACACGAGGAACAAAGAAATAGGTCTGAACAGAATGCCTAACTTGATAATTTGAAGAAAAAGGTACAAAATATTAATTCATTAATACAAAATAAAATTCTAGCTCAAACTCACTGTCTTTGTAACCACATTTGAGCCTTGCCTTACCCTTTGGCTCCATCGTGTGACCAGAATATGTAACTAACGAGCAGTTTGACCTCTTCTGTGGTGTTGTCTTGTTAGAGGTTTTCTCAAACTCTTTATAGGACAACACGTTGTGCTCTGCTCCTGTGTCTAGCTTAAAGGTAAGTATGCAGTTGTTTGCTAAGTATGCTAGCCACTCCCACTGATCAACCAGCTGCTTGTGATTGGAGCACTTTCATATGGCTTTGTGTTACTTCGTTGGCATGACAGATATCAACAGCCTTTGCTAGGTTCAACTCTGTTTCCCTGAGAAGCCTAGCTCTTACAGTGTCATTATTAACACCACAGACAATGCGATCTTTAATCAAGTCATCAGTTAATCGTCAAAATTCAAATTAAATTGTGCATTTCAATAATTCACAGAGATACCTGATGATGTGACGATTTGATTTGCTCAACCTTCTTATTCCATCTGTCTAACAGGTTATATCCACAACACATCTTTAGACAGAGAGCGCCATCAACAGGTAGGGAGCAATAACGCAATTACCATACATCACAGTTCTGGAAATGGACTTCTCCTTTAAGTTATATTTTCCTATATACTCTAAAAAACGTTGGGTTGTTTACTGTACCCAGTGTTGGGGGTAATGCATTACAAGTAAAGCGAGTTACGTAATATTACTTTTTCTAAGTAACTAGTAATGTAACACATTACTTTTTAATTGACAAGAAATATCTGAGTTACTTTTTCAAATAAAACATGCATTAATTCATCTCACTCACAAAAAACAGATTCAGTATTCCTCAAAATGAATAAAAGCAGTGAAATTCAACTCAGAATATGACACAAACCTGTAATAATTAAATATGTTAAATAATACAAATATCCTTTATGCATATAATCCCGTTTTATCAACTGATGTCTTTTCTGCTGACCTTCGATGATCCAATTCAACCATACTAATAAGCAAAAATTACTCAAGATAATCGAACATTTATTTTTTCCTTTTTTTTTTTTTTGAGTTGACTTTTTTTCTTCTGCGGTCTACTGTACAGACGTGAATTTACTTTTGTCAAACCCTGAGGCTTTTGGTGTGAAAAAGCTGTTACATTTGCCAAAAATACAACTTTTTAATATTAAAAAACAAACAAGCAAGCCCTGCCAAGAGTTAAAAAGTAACGCAAAAGTAAAGTAACGCATTACCTTCCATAAAAAGTAACTAAGTAACGCAATCAGTTACTTTTTTTAGGGAGTAACGCAATATTGCAATGCATTACTTTTAAAAGTAACTTTCCCCAACACTGACTGTACCCAGTATCTGGGTTAAACATATTGGATCGTTTGTTGGGTTATTCTTAACTTTTCTGTGATGACAAAGCAGCATATCATATGCATAGTTCATAGTTAAGACTGATTTTTTTTTTGTCTGATCAGTGGAAATAACTCAGCTGTGATTACTATAAAAGAGATTTAAGTCCCTTCTTTAATCAAATAACGAAAATGAATCACTTTGTTTTGTCAAGGCTCTGGACCAGAGATGGGTAACTTTGGTTCTGGAGGGCCACTGTCCTGCAGAGTTTAGCTCTGTCCAGTGACTAAATCTGGATCATCCATGATCTGATTAAGAGAAAAGGTAGTAAATATAGAACAAAATCCACACTAAAACCAATCTTTAAATAAAAATATGTGCTATTTTATTTTATGTTTAGCTTTTACTTGCATACAGAACACAGGGAACAAACTGACACAGATTTTTAGACCACAAATACAAAAAAAGTGTGCAAAACAGAAAATTACCAAAAGAGTGCAATATACTGATAAAGTATTTTAGAGTTTAGCATAACTATAAAAATATTCTATGTCAGTATAAAATGGAATTGTTGGACTAGAAATCACAGCTCTAAAATTTAATTTTAAAACGGAAAATATATTGAATATATCAACATTAAAGTAACATACAGGATTCTGAATACATTTTATTTCTTCAAAGTCTTGTATGCAACTAAAAATGCACTAAATACTTAATGGTAGCAGTACAATGGCAATATTGTATCTTAAACATGAAAAAAGGAAAATAAAAACATTACAGTGCAATGAAAGTGTTTTATTTCAGCTTTCAGGAGAGCAGGTGTGTTTCTGAAAGCTTGCTAGAGAATGACACTACACTAATAAGTAAGGAAATGTCGAGCACATATGACATTCCAAAGTTCCTGTACTCTTGGTATTGATGACAGAAGTAACATCTAAATCAGCCTGTAAAATCTATAAGAAAATCAACTGATCTAACTGTCATTGTTGTCCTTGGTGTCCTTTCTACAGCTAAAAAAAAAAAAAAATAATAATAAAGTTAATTTATGGTAATTAAAAACTGGAGTATTTTTTTAAACACCAATATTAATTGATATTTAAATGTAAATGATTGACATCATGAATAAATTTAGAAATTGATTAATATTTTATAAAAATAAACTGAAACATTACCAAGGTTAGGCATCGAAATATTCTTGGATCTGCAACGTTCTGAAACAGAATAACAGCATTCAACACAAATAACGCAAATATAAACGCATTGTTTCTTAGAACAATTAAATTACTGCATTTTGAAAAGAAACTATTAATCTTACGCATTAGCGCTAACTGCAGAGCATTCTGAGTAACAGAGTTCTTGTCTTCTGTCTCCATGGCTGAAAAAAATAAAATAAATTCTAAAATAAATTTCATACCCTGTGTCTGCCTGATTATAAATGAAACTATGAAACCCATTTAACTCACCAAAATTAGGCAGAGAGCAGTTTTTAGAGCCCATTTCACCTAGAAGAGACATTACACCACATTTTTAAGACTCTGAGTGAGTGAGTGATGAATTCAGATGAATGAATTCAGATGTTTTCACCTCGAGCTGCTGTAGGAGCTGCTGCTGGAGTCTCTTTAGCCTCACAAAGAAATAAAAGTATTCCATGTCAGTATAAAATGCCATAGTTTCCATGACTTATCCTAACCTGGAAATCACAAAAAAAATTTAACATTAAAGTAACAAAGGATTCATTTTACATTTTATACATTTTATCAAATACATTTTATTTTCTCAAAGTCTTGTATTCAACTAAAAATGCACTAAATACTAGCAGTATCAGTACAGTAGCAGTACAATGGTGATATTGTATCTTAAACATAAAAAAGGAAATTGAAAAAAAAAAACATGCAATGAAAGCATTTTATTTCAGCTCTTATGAGTGGGTGTGTGTATCTGAAAGCTTTCTAGAGAATGACACTACACTGATCACTACGGAAATGTCAAGCACATATGACATTTAGAAGTTCCGTTCAGAAGTTCCTGTACTTTTGGCATTGATGACAGAAGTAACATCTAAATTAGCCTGTAAAATCTATAAGAAAATCAACTGATCTAACTGGAGTCACTGGTGTCCTTTCTACAGCTAAAAAAACAAAAGAAAAAGAAATTAAAGTTAATTTACAGTAATTAAAAACTGGAGAATTTTTTCCTGTGTATTTTTTTAAACACCAATATTAATTTACATTTAAATGTAAATTATTGACATCATAAATGTTTATACATTTATTTATTTTTTGTAAAAATGAACTGAAACATTACCAAGGTTTGGCATTGAAATGTTCTTGAATCTGCAACGTTCTGAAACAGACTAACAGCATTATGATGTTTTTAAAATCAACACATATAATGCAAATATAAACACAATGTTTCTAAGAACAACCAAATTACTCCATTTTGAAAAGAAACTATTAATCTTACATATCAGCATTAACCACAGAGCATTCTGGGTAACAAAGTTCTGATCGGTGTCTTCTCTCTCCATGGCTGAAAAAAATCAAATAAATTATAAAATGTCTGCCTGAAAAAAAACAATGGAAGCTATGAAACCCATTTAACTCACCAAAATTAGGCAGAGAGCAGTTTTTAGAGCCCATTTCACCTAGAAGAGACATTACACCACATTTTTAAGACTCTGAGTGAGTGAGTGATGAATTCAGATGAATGAATTCAGATGTTTTCACCTCAAGCTGCTGTAGGAGCTGCTGCTGGAGTCTCTTTAGCCTCACAAAGACTTTTAGTTTCATGAAGCTTCTCAGCTGAAACACACAGAGAAGAAACATTAATGTAACAGGAATGAAAAACACCTGAACACACATTTGAAGCAGCGTCCATTGTGTCTAATAGTTCAGGACCTACTCTGAATCTCCTCCATACTGTCATCTGTGGTGTTTTCCTCATCTGAAGAATTGTTTAAAGCAGCGGCCAAACCTGCGTGTGTTTCTGGACCTGATGGAGAGTTCAGAACAAAACGATGCATTAAGTCATGGAAACAGTAAAGGTGTACATGACAGTAAACCAAATGATATTGAATGCAGGGGGATTTCATTTTGGCCTTTTTTTTTTTTTTTAACAAATTCAGACTCGCTTATTTCCTTCAACAGTTCTGGTTCCATCTGCGTTTTATGAAGGGCTGCAAAATCACATGAAATTATAAATAACATGTTCAGATGCGTCTCCTCATCTCATCTCACCTCATTCAAATTTACACATTTAGCAGACCCTTTAATTCAAAGCAAAATATGATGCGTATAGATTTAGTCTTAGACAGTCTATCAGTGATGCAAGTTGAATGACCACAGTGTTTTTGAGTGGTGAATTATTCACTTTCAAGACTAAGAAACCAATCAAAATTTAAGTGTCATATGCACATGTGTGTTCTGTTTTAATAAGTAACTTTTAAAAGTGTCAGACTCACTTGATAGTTTCACTTGTAATGGTGTCTTCCGTGTTTTCTGCTTTTCTGAAATTGGAAATATTAACACAGTCATACAGTCAGTCTACTCTTCTATCCATATTAATGTGACTTTAAATGACTTAAATAATACTTACGTGGACGTTTAACATATTTAATCAGTTGATAAAATGTTAGAACAATTAAGAAGACAGAAGTCAAATTGGCGACAAATACAGTGACCTTCGGCCACACCAAAACCCGCTGTAGGCTGCTTGTGTCCATGGACTCTTTATCTGCCACAAAGCAAAAATGCATTACTCAAATGTAACACTAATAATGAAGTAATCTTATAAAACCACAGATAAACTTTGATCAGTCCAACAATAATCAAACAAACTGTGAAAGTTCTACAAAAAAAGACAAAAGTGAAACTGGGACTAGACAGCAGTACCATAATCACGTAACTCGGGAAAGGATCCGTCTTGCAGAATCCTTTCATTCACCGCACAGTGATAGTGAGAACTATCAGACGGCAAGATCTTCAGGCTCTTCATCAGCTGAAAGGATCCGTCTGCATTTGGTCTGATTCCATGTGAGTTCAACTGCTCATCAGGTAGCGGCGTCTGATCGTGTCTGATCTCCATCTGCAAATGTTTATGGTAGAAACCTGTGGCCAAACACACTAGAATCTGCCGCTTTGATGATCCAGATGCTTTTAAAAAGACAAAAACATCAGGATGAGCTGCAGGACACACAGACAGAGAGACAAAATGAATTAATTAATCAGTGACTGATATAATGATTGACTCTTCCTGTAGCCTGTAAGTGAAGAAGAAAATGAAATGCTTCCATGTGTAATCGAACACAATCGTCAGACATAAAATAGCGTCAAAACCATAGATATGTAAAACTGTAACGTTATGGAATAAATTGGAGAAGGGTCTGGCTGCAGACATGCACTTGCATTTTCAGACCTGCACTCTCAGCCAACTGCACTTCCAGAAGTGAAGTTACTTGCAGTCTTTTTTGTTTTTACTTTATTTATTTATTTTTTATTGAATCTCTCAACATTTTACAACAGTAGCCAGGTGGTGAAGACAAGAAAAAAGAAACTAAATTACAATGTCACTCGCAATCGCCACTTTCACTCGCTGCTACCAGCGACGTCACTTGCAATCCACACAAATCGTGCGTTTTGCCAATGGAGACAAGACGCTGTGGTGGTTAAACGATTAAAACTAATTTAATAGCATAATGTACAGGGTCCTGCAAGTCATCTGTAGGAGATAAAGACAAGACCCGCAAATCCGTGGCCACAGAACAGGAGAACATGAACGCAATGCACGTCTCTCTTGTTAAGCGTTTTCCTCCTGTAGAAAACCCTTAACACTTGATATGGCTTAATGTATTAAGATACATTAAGTCCCATTAAACAATCAAATTTATAATATAGTTTATTAATTTAATGTACTTCAAGGCAAGCATATGGCCATGAACACAATGCACAAACTTTTACTTTTATACTTGCCCAGCAAACTCCTAATGTGGCAAAACTACTAAGATGATAAAGACCAAATTCTGTATAGGCTAAACCTTATTATTGACAAACGATATACCAACAGATATGAACGCGCCATAAGAAATGCATTAAGTGATATTAAAAGGACCAACTCCGTATAGGCAAGCAGACGTGCCCAGAACGCAATGCGTTAAATAGACGTTTTACTCCCGTAGAAAATCAATATAAACAAAACACAATGATATAAAAGGGCTGTAGAGATTATTGTATATGGGAAAAGCAAATATACGCAGCTCACCTGCTTGTCTGTAGTTGTTTTAATAATGAATAGGAGCACTGAGCTTAGTCTTTATCATCTTAATCTGTTATGCCACATTATGCCACGTTTGGCAAAGGAACACAGTGTTGGGAAGGTTAGTTTGGAAATGTAATAGGTTACAGATTACAAGTTACTCTATTTAAAATGTAATAAGTAGTGCAATTGTTCAATTACTTTATTAAAGTAATGTATCTTATTACATTTGATTACTTTTTGATTACTTTTTTAAATGTATAATATTTTCAACTGTTAATCATTTTGAAACATTTAAACCAGGCAGGATTAACCTTATAATGGGCACTCAACATTGATTACTGTCAGACTTTCAAAGTCCTTTATCATTTGAATTAAGATTATAATAATTAAGGATAATATACATCTTTATTTTGTGATAACAACTGGCTGGATGTACATTATCCCACTTATTACACAGCTGCTTGCCACAAAAGTAAATAATTAGACACGAAACACTGATCCGAGTTAAAATATATTTAAACGCAAAGCTTCCGTGAAGAAAGCAGTTGCTAGCGAGTGGCAAGTTCAAACTAGACAGACATTTAAAGGGATACAGTGCAGTCATACCACTTTTTTTTACACAACATTTCACCACATAAATAATTAAGTACTAGTACTTACAGTACTAGTTTGTTAGTTATCTTATCCATTACAGTGTACAAAACACAATGGCAGCAGCTGTGTTTGTATGAAAAAATGGAGCAAGTCCACAATACCAGGATGACAGAATTACGAAAGTGTACACATAATATTGAATTAGGTTTAAAATTTTATTAGCTAACCAAACGCAAAGCTTCCACCAAGAAAAACTATCAAACATATAGCGCCGACTTAAGTTGCTCGGATGAGTCTGTTATTAGCTATTACCAGTTGTTATCGGGGAATAACATACCTTGGAATGTCATGACTGACCAATCAGAATCAAGCATTCCACAGAGCCGTGTAATAATTTAATTTAAGGCACAGCCACAACAAATTCAGACGTAACACCTCTTATTTACTTTGGGATCATTTTGAGGTTAAATCAAGATTCAAAATCATAACAAGAAATAGTTTTTTTAACTATGATACTGTCACGTTTGTCGTGGTGTGCGAGAAAGGAGGAGCAGACGAGGAAGTCCAATGCACCAATATTTATTAATAAATCCACATAAAGGCAAGAATAGACAGGAACAGCAGGGAAATCCAGGGCAATCCAAACAAACACAACGAAAAACGAACGTAAACAGAATGACAATGTAATCACCAACAAACCTGACTAGACACAACCAAACTTATATACAAAAAAGGAACCAATCAGGGCAAGACACTGAAACAATGACGTAACAAATTGGAAACGGAAACGGAAAGCCCAAATAAGGGCATACACGAAGGAAACATACTAAACAGCCCCCTCCTAAAAGCCGTGACCCGCGCCGTAACAAATACACCGGGGTGGGAGGGTGGGCGCCCTGGAGGTCCGTGCCGGGCAGACACAGGGGACATAGGAGGCGCAGCTCCAGGGCGGATCAGGGAGCTCAGGGAACCACAGCGGAGCCATAACGCCATGACGGGTCAGGGAGTTCGGGGAGCCATGGCCGAGTATACAGTCCATGGCTACATGGCCCGGAACCAGAAGAGTTAGAGAACCATGGCGGTACGATGGCTACCATAAAGCGAGGTCCATAGAGTTAGAACCATGAAAGCCATTACGTCCATTGCGGCCATGGATACAGTCAGGGGTAGCCCCCCCCCCAAAAATTTTCTTGGGGGAACTTAGGACGAAGTCAGCCCAGGAGAGCACAGGAAGGCCGGGCTTAGTAGGCGCTGACACAGGAGGGCGCTCGGGAGGCAGCTCGGGCTCTGGAGGGCGCGCGGGAGGCAGCTCGGGCTCTGGAGGGCGCGCCGGAGCTTGACTTGACTCCTGCAGATCCGCTGTAGCTCGGCTTGGCTAAGTTAACGCAGCTGCAACTTGACTTGATTCAGGAAACGCAACTGCAACTTGACTTGACTCCTGCATATCCGCTGCAGCTTGGCTTGGCTCAGTAAACGCAGCTGTAACTTGACTTGATTCAGGAAACGCAGCTGCAACTTGACTTGCCTCGGGAAACGCAGCTGTTACTTGCCTTGACTCAGTAGACGCCGCTGCGACTTGACTTGACTCGGAAAACGCAGCTGCAACGTGACCTCGAAGGGCTGGCCGCGGGCGGCGTCCGAGTGCTGGCCGCGACCGCGGCTGGAGTCCGAGTGCTGGCCGTGGGTTCCGGGCTGACGACGAGAGAGGAGTTATGTAGAGCAGGAGGAAGCGAGGGAAGACCTGAGAGAGCGGGCTTGTCGGAACAGTATGTGGAGGAGGCTGGCTGGTGGTGAGCTGGAACGGCCGCGTGTTCTCTAATGGGGGGAAGATTAGAATCTTCCACATCGACAAAAATTGGAATGACTAAGGGCTAGGACATGGTTGATAAATTCTGCAACAGGTTTGCAGCTATCCTCAAAAGATATCGAACAAAGTAGCTGGTCATCGTTTAGCCCCATTAGAAAACACGTGTTAATCATGGCATCAATCCAACTCACCAGAAGAATTCCTCCACATATTGCTCCAACGGCCTCCCTACCCGTCGAATGTTCATAATCTTCTCCTCAGCCCGGAACATAATTCACAGTTTGCGGTCGGTGATTCTGTCACGTTTGTCATGGTGTGCGAGGAAGGAGGAGCAGACGAGGAAGTCCAATGCACGAATATTTATTAATAAATCTGCATAAAGGCAAGAATAGACAGGAACAGCAGGGAAATCCAGGGCAATCCAAACAAACACAACGAAAAACAAACGTAAACAGAATGACAATGTAATCACCGACAAACTTGACTAGACACAACCAAACTTATATACAAAAAAGGAACCAATCAGGACAAGACACTGAAACAATGACGTAACAAATTGGAAACGGAAACGGAAAGTCCAAATAAGGGCATACACGAGGGAAACACACAAAACAGTCTACAGGGGTCTGACAGATACTGGTTTTGAAATCAAATGTTTGCATAGTTTGCATGACAGCAAACACTGCCATCTAACAATGCCTTGGAAAAAACAATTAATCTTAAAAAATAAAGTATATGCATAAACCCAAATAGGAAATTAAACAGTTATCAAATAAGTGTCCTATTCTCTGTCCTAAACTCCTGAAACATTGGTGTCTCATTTTAGAGCAGCAATATATGAAAGAAATCAATTAAATCTGTGTGTGTGTGTGTGTGAAAAAAGTCAGATGTTACCCCCTTTGTAATCATTAACATTTTCAAAAGTAACTGTAATTTATTACACATTTTTTCTCAGTAACTGTAACTAATTACAATTACATTTATTTTGTGATTATGTAATTCCGTTACAACACTGGGAACACACTATATAGCCTAGATATACATTATATTAATAAACAGTATATCGAATTTGATCTTTTAATAGCATCTTAATACATTAAGCCATATTAATGTGACGGGTCTAGTGACAGATCCGGAGACGTTAGATCCATGTGCGACATCTTTAATGAACAATGAGAGTGGTACACCAGGCAGAGTTCAAAAGCCAGCGAACGGGAACAACAAAGGTAATCCAAGAATAACCGTAAATCCAGGCAGTAGGTCGGGGCAGGCAGCAAGAATCAAACACGATAACAAACAGTCCAGTCGGTAACAGGCAATCAGAAAAACAAGGGAAAACGCTCGGAATTGCTAGACAAACTAAACAATACTTCGCGAGGGAACCCGCCAGACTGACGGTCCTAAAATGGCCGCCAGAGGGGAAGTGAACCCGGGTGAACCGGGACCGGAAGCGGGGGATCCCAGGTACGGGGTTATGGGAAATGTAGTGAGTCAATAGTCCGGAGACGGTTCCCGCTGACGGCGGTTAGAGGGAGCCACAGAGACCGCTGTCGTAACAGAGCCCCCCCCCTGCGAGCGACTCCTGGCGCGAGGAGGTGCCCGACGCCGGGGTCTACCCCTCCTACGGGGAGCAGGTCGGTCCGGGTGCGCCGAGTGGAAGTCGAGTGTGAGAGAGGGGTCGAGGATATCCTCAGCCGCGACCCAGGACCTCTCTTCGGGGCCGAAGCCCTCCCAGTCTACCAGATACTGGAGGTGACCTCTGCGGCGTCGGGAGTCCAAGATTGCGTTGACCTGATAGGCCTCCTCGCCGTCGATGATTATGGGGGGAGGTCCCTGTGGTGCGGTCTCGTCTAGGTCCTCCGCTCCTCCCGGCTCGTCAGCAGGCTTCAACAGAGAGACATGGAAAGTGGGTGAGATACGATACTCAGGAGGTAGGTCTAATCTGAATGATACGGGTGTAATTTGTTTAGTTATTTTGAAGGGACCCACGTACCTGGGACTTAGTTTCTTGCAGGGAAGGCGGAGACGTAGGTCTCGGGTAGATAGCCATACCCATTGGCCCGGTTCGTAAGGGGGGTTAGGCCGACGCCTGCGGTTGGCCTGGGTCTGGGTACGGCGGACGGCTCTTTGTAGATGAACATGGGCGAGATCCCACGTCTGCTCGCTGTGCTGGAACCAGGAGTTGACTGCTGGTAGATCTGCGGGTTCGCCGGACCAGGGGAAGAGTGGCGGCTGGTAGCCCAGGATACATTGGAACGGGGTGAGTTGAGTGGCAGGTTTGAGTAGTGAGTTCTGGGCATATTCGGCCCAGAAGAGGTAGCGGCTCCAGTCCTCCTGTTGGTCATGGCAGTACGAACGGAGGAAGCGAGTCAACTCCTGGTTCAACCTCTCGACCTGGCCATTGGCCTGAGGGTGGTAGCCCGAGGTGAGGCTCACGTTAACTCCTAGGAAGCGGAAGAAGCAGGCCCAGAGACGAGAAGAGAACTGAGGTCCCCGGTCCGATACTATGTCCTCTGGCAGGCCGTAGAGTCTAAACACCCAGTTACAGAGGATTTCTGCAGTTTCCATGGCGGTGGGGAGTTTAGCGAGGGGAATGAGTCGGCAGCCTTTGGAGAACCGGTCAATAACAGAGAGGATGGCGGTGTAACCGTTGGAGGGAGGCAGATCCGTGATAAAGTCCACAGCGATGTGTGACCAGGGGCGTTGCGGTACGGGCAAGGGCTGGAGCAGCCCAGCGGGCAGACGGCGGGGAACCTTGGAAACATTGCAAGTCGTGCATCTCCTGATGAACTCTACGGTGTCTGCACGTTGAGTGGGCCACCAGAACTTGTTGGACAGCAGCTGTAGTGTGGCCTCGATCCCTGGGTGACCTGAGCTGGGGGTAGTATGCACCTCCGTAAGGATCCGGGGTCGAAGGGTGCGTGGAACATAAACGAGGTGGCCTGGACAATCGGCTGGTGTAGGGTCCAGAGCCTGGGCCTCTGTTATCTCACTCATGATATCCCAGGTTACCGGTGCGACGAGAACGGTGGGAGGTAGGATGGTCTCCGACGATTTGACTGGCTGGTCGGGCTCTTGCTGTCGGGAGAGCGCGTCTGCTTTGGTGTTCAAGGAGCCGGGACGATAAGTAACTTGAAAGTTGAAACGTGAGAAGAACAGAGCCCACCGAGCCTGGCGGTGGTTGAGCAGCCTGGCCGAGCGGAGGTATTCTAAGTTCTTATGGTCGGTTAGCACCGTGAAGGGGTGCTTAGCGCCCTCTAGCCAGTGCCGCCACTCCTCGAGGGCCAGCTTGATTGCCAGAAGCTCACGATTGCCCACATCATAATTTCTCTCGGCTGGACTCAACTTGTGCGAAAAATAGGCGCAGGGGAACATTTTCGGAGGTTCTCCTTGACGCTGGGAGAGCACAGCTCCAACACCCGTGCTAGAGGCGTCCACCTCCACGAGGAAAGGCCTTTCGGGGTCCGGATGATGGAGAATGGGTGCTGAGGTGAACCTCTGACGGAGGTCGTCGAAGGCCTGGAGTGCCGGTTCGGACCAGGTGAGACGTGTGGTTCCCTTTTTTACCATGGCCGTGAGTGGGGCTGCTACGGTACTGAAATGGCGGATGAAACGCCGGTAGAAGTTCGAGAACCCCAGGAAGCGTTGGAGTTCCTTGAGCGTGGCAGGGCGAGGCCAGTTCAGTACCGCGTTCACCTTCCGTTCGTCCATAGAAACCCCCTCGGGGCTGATGACATAGCCGAGAAAGGAGATCTTTTCCAAGTGGAACTCGCACTTCTCCTCCTTTGCGTAGAGCTGATGAGAAATGAGACGCTGCAGCACCGCCCGGACGTGAGTGACATGTTCCGAGAAGTTGTCGGAAAAAATGAGGATGTCGTCTATGTAGATGATCACCCAGCGGTTTAGCATGTCTCTGAACACCTCATTAACGAAAGCCTGGAAGAACGACGGACTGTTGGCTAGCCCGAAGGGCATCACCGTATATTCATAGTGGCCTGAGGTTGTGGAGAAGGCGGTCTTCCACTCATCCCCCGCACGAATACGAATGAGGTTGTAAGCGGATCGCAGGTCCAGCTTTGTGAAAACCTTGGCCTTGCGTAACTGTTCAAGGGAGGCGGGGACGAGCGGGAGTGGGTATCTATATTTGATGGTGATATCGTTGAGACCTCGATAATCGATGCACGGACGGAGGCCCCCGTCCTTCTTCTTGACAAAGAAGAAGCCCGCCGAGGCGGGTGAGGTAGAAGGTCTTATGAAGCCCTTGACTAGTTCCTCCTGAATGTAGGTGTTCATTGCTGCTGTTTCCGCCTGAGACAATGGGAAGATGCGCCCCCTAGGTGGAGTAGTTCCGGGGATCAGGTCGATGGCGCAGTCCCCAGGCCGATGGGGAGGTAACTGAGTGGCCTTGATGCGGCTGAAGGCCTCGAGAAGATCCTGATACTCGAGGGGAACGGTTCTTCGGGATGGTTGAGGTGACGTCTCAGGCTGGAGACAGTGTTCCGTGCAGTAGGGTGACCAATTGGAGATGGAGCGATCCGCCCAGGTGATGGTAGGGCCATGACGGTCGAGCCAAGGGTATCCTAATATGACGGGTGAGTGAGGTGATGTGATGACGAAGAACCGAATTATTTCATGATGGTGGGGTCCGATCTGGAGGGTGAGGTCCTGAGTGGTGTGGTGGATCTTGCCGGAGCCTAGCGGTCGCCCGTCGAGGGCGGCCACTGTGACATGTGAGGAACAAGAGGAGACAGGGATTCGATTAGCAGTGACGAAAGCAGCATCAATGAAATTACCCGCAGCCCCAGAGTCAATCAAAGCAGTGGTCTTGAGAGTAACATTCCCCGCCCTCAGCATGACTGGTATCTCACAACGTTTGAGAGAAAGTTCCTCCGTACTCACCGAGGCTGGCTGGCATGGCGGGCGCGTGGGGCAGTTGGCTCGGATGTGTCCTGGTTGTCCGCAATACAAGCAGAGATTACCGCGGAGACGCCTCTCTCTCTCCTCCAGTGATAGCTTTGTTGCGCCAATCTGCATAGGTTCGGGCGCCGCCTCGGCAACGGGCGCAGCCTGCGGGATGGGTACGAGCAGCCTACCAGGCCTGCGAGCCCGCATGACGTTATCCACCCTGATCGAGAGATCGATGTACTGTTCACAGGAGAGACCCTCGTCCCGACACGCCAACTCCACCTGCAGATCCGGATTGAGTCCCCTTCGATAGTGCAGCTTCAAAGGGCCATCGTTCCAGCCGCTCTGGGCCGCGAGGGTTCGGAAACTCAGGGCGTAATCCGCTGCGGTTCTCCGGCCCTGTCGCAGCGTCAGGATCTGCTCCCCCGCCTCTCCATCCTCCGTGCACGGCTGAAAGACCTCCTTGAAGCGTTGCAGGAAAGCGGAGAACGAAGGGAAGGTAGGCTGGTCTAAGCGCCACACCGCCGTGGCCCACTCCAGTGCTCTTCCTATGAGCAGCGAACACACAAACGCGATTTTACTCTCGTCGGTGGGGTAGAGATGTGGCTGTTGACCAACGAAGAGGGAGCATTGGAGAAGGAAGCCCTTACATTTCGTGGGGGACCCGTCGAATTTCTCGGGAAACGCCAGGCGAGGGCTGGCGGCGGCCGGTGGTGCCGTCGGAGGTGATGTTGGGGGCGCTGGTGGTGAGAACGCTGGCGGAATCAGCTGGAGTCCCTGCAACGCTTGCACGAGCTGTCCTGTCAGGTCGGTCAGACGGTCCAGCTGTTGTTGGTGTACTTGCAACGTTGAGGCTTGAGCGGACAATTCCGTAGCGATCTGTTGTACCGCCGTGGGGTTCACGGGTGACGTTGTCGGAGAAGTCGCTGGATCCTGAGGTGGCGAAGTATTCTGTGACGGGTCTAGTGACAGATCCGGAGACGTTAGATCCATGTGCGACATCTTTAATGAACAATGAGAGTGGTACACCAGGCAGAGTTCAAAAGCCAGCGAACGGGAACAACAAAGGTAATCCAAGAATAACCGTAAATCCAGGCAGTAGGTCGGGGCAGGCAGCAAGAATCAAACACGATAACAAACAGTCCAGTCGGTAACAGGCAATCAGAAAAACAAGGGAAACGCTCGGAATTGCTAGACAAACTAAACAATACTTCGCGAGGGAACCCGCCAGACTGACGGTCCTAAAATGGCCGCCAGAGGGGAAGTGAACCCGGGTGAACCGGGACCGGAAGCGGGGGATCCCAGGTACGGGGTTATGGGAAATGTAGTGAGTCAATAGTCCGGAGACGGTTCCCGCTGACGGCGGTTAGAGGGAGCCACAGAGACCGCTGTCGTAACAATTAAGTTAATGGTTTTCTACGGGAGGAAAATGCTTAACAAGAGACTTTGTGCATTGCCTTCATATTCTGCTGTTCTGTGGCCACGGATTTGTGGGTCTCATCTTTATCTCCTACAGATGACTTGCACGACCCTGTACGTTATGCTATTAAATTAGTTTTAATCATTTAACCACCGCAGCGTCTCATCTCCATTGGCAACACGCATGATTTGTGTGGATTTCAAGTGACATTGCAGGTAGCAGAAAGTGTAAGTGGTGATTGCGAGTGACATTGTAATTTATTTTCTTTTTTCTTGTCTTCACCACCTGGCTACTGTTGTAAAATGTTGAGAGATTCAATAAAAAAAAAAAAACTAAATAAAATAAAAAATAAAAAAGACTGCAAGGGACGTCACTTGTGGAAGTGCAGGGGCAAGTTCAAGCTCACACTGGTGCCCAATGTTTTGCTACGGAACGACGTGTTTCCTGGAAACGGTGTGCAACAGGGTTTGACATACGTTTTCTCTTGTTTGGTGGGTGTGTCAAAAATGTCAGCCCAATCAGCAGCAACATGTATATAAACCACGCGGTATTAAAGAGACACTGATTAATGTAACATACATATTTTGCTATTGTTTTGGTATTGTGTGGCACTTTGATAAACTTTTCTATACTTCTCTGATTATATAATGGTAAATATTACAATATCATAGCACAACAACAGTGATCAGCAATAATGACAAGCCTAATAACGTTACTCACAATAAAAATAATAAGGTCATATAGATCATAACACAGTCTCGGAGGTAAGGAGTGGATTATCCTTTGTTTTGTTTGTCTTTTTATCCTGAAATACGAGGCAAATGTTGGATCACAATAATTAGGAACCACAGTTTCCACAAACCCCTTCACACGATTTAGATGTTTTCTTTTTTTCCTGGAGGGTAAGGGCAGTGACTGTAACATCGGGTGTATTTTACAGTATTAAACGCGTATTTATACTGATTTCATCAGGCCCCGAAAATTCTTCAAAAACAACACAATGAATGTCCTTCTCAGCTCTTGCGTCATCAGAACAGGATGTTCAACGCACCACCCTTTCCGTTTGAGAAAACGTTTTGCATCGTTTTGTTGGGGCTGAACGCAAGGCTGGTCTAAGCGTGCAGTTTTTGAAAATGCAGGTGCATTTTCTGCAGCCAGACCCTGTTGTGATAAATGTCGACCTATGAAGAGGTAATAATGACCGTCAAGCTTTGGGGTGTTGATCAACTCCATCTACCCTTTGATCATCATGAATAGTCTTTTTTTTTTTTTTTTTTTGCTTTTTGTTTAAAATGTTGTTTGTTTATTTATTTATTTATTTATTATTTATGCAACTTCAAGTGTTTATAAAAAAGAATGCATGAAGCTAAAATAAAATGTTTTTGTTTACAAGCAGATACCCTGTTCTTTCTTTTGATGTTTTATATGTTTAGATATTCATATAACAAAATATATACAAATTAATACCTAAATAGGGACATAGTAGTACTTAAAGTATGATGTAACGTTCACTTAAAGAAAACCTACGAGTATACTATAAAACTAATAAACTAGTAGTTTACTGAGACTATACTTCAAAGTGTACTAAAAATGCATAAAAAGTATTTAATTAGTAAACTATCAGTATACCTATAAGTTCACTTTTAGTATACTTGCGGTACAAACTGAAAGCACTGATGTAAACTAGTTGTGTACTAAAAGTTTACTTCTGTTGTACTTAAAGTATACTTTTATATACAAGAAAGTGGGCCAATTTTGTCCCAAGGAGTATTGAAATAGTACACTTAAAAGTATACTGCTAGTACACTGATATTTGTATACTTACTACATAAAGTATACTTGAAATATACTTGAACTTTACTTAAGTATACTTAATAAAATAAACTTGAAGTATACTTCTTTTTGTTAAGGGTAAACTTAATCAGAAATCTATCACAAACTTTACAAAGCAGCTGACACTGAAGGACAGGGGAGTGAAAAACTATACCACACAAATGAATTGCACCTGACTGGAGATGCAGCTTGTGAGTAAATGTTATTATCTAAAAAAAAAAAGGTATATCTAAAAAGCAGCAAACAACAAACATGCATAACGTTAAGGGTCAGTGGGTTGAAAATGCTTATGAAAAATCATAGGCATATTCATCAGTGCCTTGAAGGAATATTACCGAACCATCAGAGTGACGTTTAACTGCACAGCCGTGTCTCCACTGAAGAACATGAAGATCTGAAAAAAAACAAAAAAAAAAAACAAAAAAACCCACATGATTAAGAACACAAAAATGTGACCATGATAATATTCTAAAACACTACAAATAGGGTAGAGTGGGGTAAGATGTGTCAGCAGGTAAACTATGTTGCCCCTTTAATATAGGAATTCCATCATTTACATTTTTCTGTGACTGAGCAATGCACAAGAGAAAAGTTATGAACATGTTTATGCCTAAATAATTATTTTGTATGTCAGAGTATTTTTTTCTCTTTATTGCTCAGACTTGCCATAACCATTATCCCTTTAAGTTTGTGCTGTAGATGATTTTAAAACTAAAATACGTGGAAACAATCAGATATTTTTGATTTATTACCGACCATATATATAGTACTATTATGAACGTTATGACATAATATTTGTTTCATTACATTCATATGTTCACAAATATTAGGTTTTCCAGGCTGTTTAACGAAACTATGAATAATATATGGTACAGCTTACCTGTGCTGTAAACATAATTACCTGTGACGTTCGTTCCGTTTTCATTTCTTATGCGTCTCATCAGTGTGTTGAGGTTAATTTGAAGCCACTCTCGTTTATATCGCAGCTCATCAGTTTCATTTTTAAAGAGTCTCTTAGACTCCTCACACAACTTTGTCAAGAATTTTGCTTTATTCACACTGTTACAGAAATTCATCTGTATGTCATTGAGTTCAATTGAGTTGTAAAATTCATAAATGTCTCCAGAGATGTGAGATTTTGATATGGCGCTGTACGTGTAGTACAGAGAAAATATTTCTGAAATGAGAAAGGGAGAAGAAACATGTTCAAACAAAACAAACCTGCCCAAGGCAAAAGGCAAAAAGTAAGCACTGAAAGAATTAATGTTAAGTTAAACGAATGGATTAAACATTGGTACTGTAAAAATCTGGAAAACCATCAGGGTCAACTAAATTTTTCATTCTCTAAACACTAGGAGCTCCTTTTGAACATGACCATATTTACTACACTTTGAATGTGTTTTAGTCCACTAATACAGCTAGTAATGCTAATGTTAAGTATCATCAACACACAGAAACAATTTCCTTACCACTTTGAGATGGCAAAACAATAGAAATCAGGAGGAGAACACTGGCCGAGTTCATTGCAGATTTTTGTGTTCTTCGGTGCTCAAGAACATCCGCATAACGTAATTGTCGAGAAGGGTCTGGCTGGAGACGTGCACTCTCAGACACCTGCACTTCTGGAAGTGACGTCGCTTTAAGTCTATTTTGTTTTTTATTTTTTATTTTATTCTATTTATTTATTTTTATTTTTTTAATTGAATCTCTCAACATTTTGCAACAATAGCCAGGTGGTGAAGACAAGAAAAAGAAACTGAATTACAATGTCATTCGCAATCATCACTTGCACTCTCTGCTACCTGCATGTTCGTGCATGTCATCTGTGGGAGATAAAGACAAAGACCCGCAAATCCTTGGCCACAGAACAGCTGAATATGAACACAGTGTGCAAAGTCTCTCGTTAAGCGTTTTCCTCCCGTAGAAAACCACAAACACTTAATATGGCTCAATGTGTTAAGATACAAAGAGTGCCATTAAAAATCAAATTTAATATATATTGTTCATTAATTTAATGTACTTCAAGGCAAGCATATGACCATGAATACAATGCGCAAACTTTCACTTTACTTGCCCAACAGACAAAACGGACACATTTGAAGATGATAAAGACCAAATTCAGTATAAACCTTATTGTTGAACTATATACTATATACCAGCAGACTTGAACGCGCAATAAGAAATGCATTAAGTGATATTAAAAGGACCAACTCAGTATAGGCAAGCAGACGTGCCCAGAACACAATGCGTTAAACAGATGTTTTCCTCCTGAAGAAAATCAATATTAAAACACATAATGTACCATAATGGACAAAGACAATGATATAAAAGGGCTGTAGAGATTATTCTATATGGGAAAACGCGAATAAACGCAGCGTTGCGTTTATTCGGGCGTCAGCTGCTTGTCTGTAGCTGTTTTAATAATGAAGAGGAGCATATTTAGTCTATCATCTTAGTCTAGATTATGCCACGTTTTGCGGAGGAAAACACTATATACAGAGACCGACTGCGTCATGTTAATGTTCGGGAGTATCTTTTTGAATGAGATATGAGCGAGTTAACAGAGCGGGATAATTCTCAGTGATTAAAACCTTATGTTTTACTCCCTTCTGCACATAAACATATCACATGGCTTCAGAAGACTCGGAATGCTACACGACTTGTTTGTAATGCTTTTATACTGCTTGTTTATGATCAGTTTCTTCAATAAAAACCTGTGACTGTAATTATAGTTGCGTGTTATTTGTTATATATTGTTCAGAAGTGGGTACGTTTAGAGTAGGGTTGGGTTTAGGTGCTCCAATGAAAGTATATGTATATAAAACTATTATTATTTATAGCATGATTTTATATATATATGTATATATGTATATGCTTCACCACACACTGATAGTGAGATCTTTCAGATGGCAAGACCTTTAGGCTCTTCATCAGCTGAAAGGATCTGTCTGCGTTTGGTCTGATTCCGCTTGAGTTGAGCTGCTCATCAGGTAACGGCATCTGATTGTGTCTGACCTCCATCTGTACATGTTTAGGGAAGAAGCCTGTGGCCAAACACACCAGAACCTGCTGCTCTGATGATACAGACACTTTTACAGAACAGTAAACCTCGGGACGAGCTGCAGGACACACAGACATGATTTATTTAAATAATGACCCAACAACAAAAAAAATCATTCAAATAACAATCTTACAGATTCTTATGTGAACTATAAGTGTGATAAACTCACCTGCCGTGATGAATCTTCTCTCTCGTTGAAGAGAGAGGTCAAGTTCTCTCCTTCATAGGCGTATTCATCAGTGCTTTGAAGAAATGTTACTGAACCATTAGAGTGGTGTTCACATGCACAGCCGTGTCTCCACTGAAGAACATGAAGATCTACCAAAAAACGAACAAAAAAACAAAAAAAACACACACACACAAACACACAAGATATAACACACAGTTTCTCTTTCTGTCTAATTAGGTGATGTGTTTACGACAGTTAATTCCACGCACTTAACTGCACACAAAACTACATAGAGTTGCTTTAAAAGTCAGTTTTTTACATGGTAATTCAACTGAATTTCCTGTCAAAGCAAACTTTTCTAGGTTGCTCAGGATTAAGCAAAGTTAATAACAGTCTCAAACATGCATTGAAGGTTTACTCCTTGACATGACATAGCTTGTCCCCTTTCCTGTGTCATTTCTCAGTGTGTTGAGGTTGATTTGAAGCCATTCTTAATAATTCAACTCACCACTTTCATTTCTGAACAGACCCTTAGATCCCTCACAGAACTGTATCAAGAAATCTGTGATATGGCAGGAGATATGGCAGTATACGTGTAGTACAGAGAACATATTTCTGAAATGAGAAAGAAAAACATGTTACAACAAGACAAAAATTCTCCATGCATTAGTGTATCAGATTTATGTCAAAGGTAAACCTAAACCAGAGCAATTCAAATGTAAAAACATGAAACATTACTAAACTTTGCAGCATTTTCTCAACACGGACAATTTTACCCATAGAAATACTTTCTTTACAATCTAGTGTAGACACAAGGTAATGCAAGGAACGTACAGTAAGATTATGAGCCAAGTAGAATAAAAAAAAATAAAAAAACAGTTTTCTTACCACCCTGAGAGGGGAAATAGATGAAATAAGGAAGAGAACTACGATTGAGGCCATAAGTTTCAGAAAGAAACTATAAAACCGCAATGTCCACTTTAATGTGTGAGACACAGACTTATAGATCTACAGTGATGAGGCAGATATGCTGCCGTGTAACGGTCTCGATATTGTAATAATTATAGAATGAGTCAATCTTGAGATTAAATCTCGAGATTAAAAGAGGTGCTCTATTCAGTGGCGTAACGCACACCTGAGAGCCCCGCACAGAACGAGACGGGATCCCTCCAACCAGCAGTGATGTCATGTATGAAAATCAAAGGCTGTGTTCGAAATGCCATACTATCATACTACTCTTACTATTTCTGCAGTTGCCAGTATGTATACTGTGCATAGTATGCAAATTTTCTGTATGCATGGAATAACCGGATGACCTACTACATTTGCCAGAATTGTATGGCATACATACAACTCCTACTATATTGCAGTATGCTATGTGTATACTGTGAATAGTATGTGAATGTTCTGTATGCATGGACTGCTCGGATTACCTGCTACATTTGCTGAAATTTGATGTATGCATCTGAAGACACTGCATGGGATACTGTTTCCCAGAATGCAATGTGCTCCATGTGACATTTCATCTTTAAATACGTGAGTGAACTGGAGGCAGGGAATAGTAATTATAAATGTAACACATGTATATGTACATATATACATATACATGTAAACTACAATCTATCACTGTGTATCTAAAAAGATATTGCTAGTAGGACATAAATTGTACTTTAATCTCTACGGCACTTTTCCAATCAAGAAAAATAACTTCACCTGTATCTCTTTAGCACTTATACAGTACTGATTGTTTCAAAGATATTAAACAATTATAATATTGCAGTAATATAATATATAAATAACATATATAAATAAAAAATAATATTTCAATTATGCAAACAAAATTCAGTTCCGCTGTAAAGCAGCTCCAAAAAGAATGTGTTATGTTACACAAAAGCACAAAAACACACTCATAGGACATTTGGCACACAGACACACAGATTGTGTGCATGCAAGTGTGTACATTGGTTTAAGATGACCAAATCAACAATGTCTCGACCAAAAAAAAAAGAAAGAAAGAAAGAAAGAAAGAAAGAAAAGGGTAAAACTTTTGACATTTCAGGCCCCACAAAGAAAACAGATCATAAACCATAGATCATTCAATAAATCTGTTTTTTTTTTTGTTTTTTTTTGTAAATAAAATTGTTTAAAAAATTAGACACATTTTCTAATAATTTGTAATCACAGGGATCTGGGCTATAAATCTGGGCTAAACTATAAAGTTGTTCAACAAACTGGAGAGAGATCAGATGATCACAGATTATTGAGGAGACTAACAGATGAGTTATTTTCTAATTAGCATTGACTATTCTGACAGTTCTATTCCTCTAGGAAACATAAATACTTGATTTTTTATGATTTATAACAGGCCACAGAAAGCAGTACAAGAGAGTAAGACAGAGGAACTGAATAAGAACAGAACAAAATTTTACCCAGTGCTGAACTTCAAATCAACAGACGTCTATGTAATGCTGCTCTTATGAACATAAACTAAAAGCACACAAACACACATTTTAGACATAACTACTTAAAATCATTGATTTTATGAGTTTAATACATCTTTAAAACAAAAATACAATGCATTTCCAAAAACACCCTTGAGAGGTAGCTGGTTTTCACCGGGCTTTCTGTGCAAGTACAATATAAATTTAAATAATGTGAATAAATGCAATGTGATACTTTTTTAACAAAACAGATACTGGATTGTGCTTCAGACCCAAATGTCCATAAGGGTGATTCAGTGTCTGACCTAATGATTTTTCGGACGTTGTGAAAAACATCCCTACTATTAGTCACTCTTTTATCATTAAACATGCATGTTTGACTATTATGTTCATGTTTCTAAATAATTTTGCCACTGACAATGGAAGTAAAACTCTAGATCCAATTCTTCACAACAACCTGAACATAGATTTTCTAGCTGGAGTCTTCAGAGACTTTTCTTTCTAGAGCTAAAAAAAATAAACAGACCAGAATTAAATTGCAAAACATTGTATGTGTTTAATTAAATAAATAAATTTATTTAAAATAAACTGAAACATTACTGAGGTTTGGCAGTGAAATATTCTTGGATCTGCAGCATCCTGAAACACAGAATGACAGAATTATAATGTCTTTAAAATAAACACAAATACTGCAAATATAAACCGTTTCATATAACAATGAAGTTATTGTCATTTGAGGAGAAATTATTACTTGGCAGTGGTAACTGCAGTGTGTTCTGGGTAACAGTGTTCTGATCAGTGTCTTCTCTCTCCATGGCTAAAACAAATTTTAAACTTTAATTTAAAAAATTTTGACTTTTTAAAAAAAAGGATATGTATCTGAACTCACCAAAATTAGGCAGGGAGATGTTTTTAGAGCCCATTGCCCCTAGAAAAGTCATTGCAGCACATGTTTAAGACTTTGAGTAAGTGATGATAAATTCAGATGAATGAATTCAAATGTTCTGACCTTGAGCTGCTGTAGGAGCTGCTGCTGGAGTCTCTTTAGCCTCACAAAGACTTTGAGTTTCATGAAGCTCCTCAGCTGAAACACACAGAGAAGAAACATTTATGAAACAGGTCGGAAAAACATCTGAACAGACGTTTGAAGCAGCGTCCGTTGTGTGTATTAGTTCAGGACCTACTCTGAACCTCCTCCATACTGTCATCTGTTGTGTTTTCCTCATCTGAAGAATCATTTAAAGCAGCAGCCAAACGTGCATGTGTTTCTGGTCCTGATGGAGAGTTCAGAAGAAATGAAGTGGTTGATTAGTGCAGATGGTTATTGAACATGTTAATGCATTTCATCATGGACACAGAGAGGCTGTACAGTCACAGTAAACCAACTGGCTTTTAATTCCAATTCTTATGGCACTTCTTAGTAATTCAGACTCACTTAGTTCTTCTGTTTGTGCTGTATGATAGGTGCGAGGCCCAACTGAAATAATAAATATTAACAGAATCAATCTCATCTCAGTCACAGTTCTGTGTCAAGATTTTTAGACAATCTTTAACTAATGTTAGTATTACTGTGAGTGAAATAACCACAGTGTGTTTTGACTTGTTCACTGTCAAACATCAAAATTCAATAAAAACATGAAACCAAACACCCAAAAAAAAAAAAAAATCTTATGACTAGTCACTCATGGGATTATTGCTAAATGAAAACATTCATTACAGTATTTCATTGTTTGATTCCATGGACAATTTAGTTAATTTTGTACAATAAATCATTTGCATTGTGTTGGGAGGCAACTTCATGTCCAGCATAAAACTAGTTGCAATTACACACGGTTACAATTAAAGGAACCGTATGTAAGAAATTTATTTCAGTTAATCATAAAATGGCCCTGACATGTCACTAGACATTAAGAAATCATGTTCATTTTAAATACTTATATCACTGACAACAGTGGTCCGGCCAGGATACTGTCATTTAAAAGTGAAAGTTGCAGCCCTCAACTGATGTTGATGTTGTCATGTTGTGTTTTGGTCTGAGGCGCCACCCTCCAGCTATCTACCAATCACGAAGTCAGTAGAGTTTCGTCATCCGGGTTGCCAGCTCTGCTCTAGTTACAGCTGCAGCTAGGAACGTGTCGGATAAAACATGTATAAAGTTACGAAACCTAAAAGACCTCGTTATGAATCCGAAGTACGTCGTGACAAAGTCCGAAATAAAACAAGGATTTGTATAGGAGATGCCTTTGACAGATGGAAAACGGCTGAAAACGGAGAAGAATTTTAAGACAGATGCTATATTCTACCATGTTTGTTGGTATAGGCTAAAAGCCCCGTGCTTCAGTACACAGTGGATTTTCCACGGTCGCCCGTGCTAAATGCGTACATAAAAAGCTTTATATCGCACCACTAGCACGGTATGAAAACAATCTATGTTCCGACTGAAACGTGGTATTACAGTACATACGAAATATTTGGCTAATCGCCTTTAGTAAATTTTTGCGACACATAATTACTTCGCAAAACATCTCTCGTGAAGCATAAACATGAGTAACAGAAGAAAAAAAAACTTATTGTGTAGGACTCATCACTTGCCATTGGAAGCTCCTTGTAGCAGCCTATGTTCCTGCGGAATCCTGCAGCTTAGCTGGCAACCTCGAGTCAGGGGGGAGGGGGAGGGAATACGCCGTTCTACAGTATTTTGAAAGTGATTGCAGTACCAGTTTTGGCCACAATCCTACATACGGTTCCTTTAAAGGGATTGCATGTATTATTAGTGGATGTACTAAACTCACCTGTGCAGCCGTTGCATATAACAGCTAAAAGAAATAAAATGAAAGAACATGTGAGCAGTGGATGAAAGTACAGAAGAAAATAAATTTTCAGTGTTAGGCAGATGTCAAATAAAATAGAAAATTTTCAGAGCACAATAAATTTATTAAAAGAAAAAGCATGAAAGACAACAAATTATCTGATTTGTACTTTAATTAGTAACTTTTGAAAGAGTCTCTCTGGATAAGAGGATCTGAATAAATGTAAATGTAAATTCTAATGATAATAAATATCAACAGAGACAGTCGAACTTCTCATTTCACATCAGTATGACCTGTGTAAAGATTTAATTTCAGATTGTCTCTCTCTCTTTTTTTTTTTTTTTTTTTAACATTTCTTGCCTGTTCTGGCTATTCTAGCAGACTAAATTTCCTTCTTACTTTCCTCCAATGTTGTTCATGGTTATATTAATAAATGTATTAAAACATTTCAGGATTTGACTTTAAGGACATTGTTGTTTCTTTTGTATGTAGCAATTTTTCTAGAAAATAAAAAGAAAACATCAGCACTCTGGGTAAAATTATGGAAAATAAAGAATTATTACATTACATAATCTCAAATACTGTGAATTATAATGCCACTCATTCATGTACCTAATTTAACCAAAAAAGTTATTTTGGAAAAAAAAAATATATATATATATTTTTTCAAATACAAAATGTAACCAAAAACAAAAGTTAGTTTGTGTTTTAATGTGTAGAATTTGAACGGTTAGACTTAATATCATCTCCCCTTTAATCAGAAGAAGTTGTGTAAATATTAAATAAGTATGAATATACAGAAAAATTCATCTAATCCATCACAAACTGTTATGATTCCTGTCTGGTCTGCCCGTCACCAGAGGTCGCCGTGCATTCTGTTAACATCTCACACTACACAGACTGTTCCATCACACCCCGGACTACATTTCCCATCACCCATCGCGCTGATTGTGCTAACACCTGTATCCAGTCAGGCGCTCTATTTAACCCTCGGACTTCCCCTGCATGGGACAGAGTATTGTGATTTATTGGATTGTTGTTTCACCTCTAGTTCCTTAGTTCCCTGGTTTCCTGAGTTTAGCTTTCTAGCCTGGTCTTCTCGTTTCGTCTGTCTCACCACCTGCCTTGTGGACCTCTCGTTCGTTTCACTGAGTACCCCTTTGCCCTGCTCCCTGGATTACGTTCGCCATTCATCCACCCTCGCCTGCTTCACGGACTACTCTCACGCCTTGCCTTTGTTGCACCTGTCTACTATTATTCAACCCTGCCTGCCTGTGACCATGTCTTTGTCTCTTTCCAAATCTAATAAAAGCTTGCATTTGGATCCGCTCGCTTCACGTCTCCCTCACTACGTTACACAAACATAAAGTCTTTTTTTTCTTGCATGAGCAATTCACAACACTTAAAAAAACCCATCTATTCTGAAGTATAAATGTCTTGATTCATAAACAAATCATCATAGCTAATTAAACATGTAAATGTAATTGAAGTACATTTCATTTTAAGTACATTAAGTACATTTTTTAAAATGTACTTAATTAAAAACACCTGCAAATTAAGAAAACATGATCAGTTTGACAGCACATGTGCTGCAAATAGTCACAAAACCACTAAATACAGAAATGAGCTGCAAATAGTCGAGACACAATTAAATAAAGAAACGCGCTGCAAAAGGAGAAACACAATGTAAATAGTCACAACACTATGGCAAGCCAAATGGGTCAGAAATACGCTATAGATAAATCGCGTTTACATACAAAACGCCGTAAGTAACACGTGATTTTGTGCAATCGGAACAGTGTTTTTAACAGCAGCCTGTGGCAAGCCATATGCCGTTAAAAGCGCCGCTTTTTACAAACACTAAAACGCTGTTAAATACGACGTTTTTGTACCGTTTACACACATTTTTCTACAGCATTTGCTATCAGGATGCCATGTTTGACTGTTTTAAACCCTGTCAAAACTAATACTGTTTTAAACCCTGCGTTTTGTATGTAAACGTGATTTATCTATAGCGTAATTCTGACCCCTTTGGCATGCCATACACGACAGAAACAAATAAAAAAACACGCTGCAAAAAGAGATACGCACTGCAAATAGTCACAGACCACATCGGAAATGTTTAAGGGGAACCGCAACAGCTTAATTGAGGAACCTGGCTGGGACACATTATTATTATTATTATATAAAATAAATAAACTAAAAAATGGTTACTATAGTGAAACCATGGTAAAATATAAACAATAACTATACTTTAACCATGTATGTACACAAATGTAATCAATACGGGGAAAAAAAAAAAACATTTACTACACTTCTACTATAAAAAAACAAAAAAACAAAAAATCTATGGTTAAATTTCGTAAGCATTGTTGGGTTTCCCACCATTGAGGTCTGTTTTTACATGGCATTTCTTTAATTGTTTGTGTTGCGAGTATTTGCAGCACATGCTGTCATACTGATGAAGATGTTTTCTTAATTTGCTGGTGCTTTTTCTATTTGTAAGTGGTTTCTTTAGTTGCAGCACACTTCCAAAACAAAACAATTTGACACATTTTACACAGTGAGGCTGTATAGTAATGTTGAATTAAAGGTTTTAAATGCAGAGGATTTTTTTAAAAATAATTTCTTTCATGTTCTGTCAGTTCTAGTAGACTCATCTTCCTCCTCACTGTCCTCCAAAAATTCTAGCTCCATGTCTTTTTTTTTTTTTTTTTTCTCATTGTAATATTAATACATTTCAGTGTTTAAATTTAAGGACATTGTTGTTACTTTTGTGTGATGAACAATTTTTCTAAAATAAAAAGACAACATGTCAGCACTCTGGGTGTAAGTATGGGAAATAATGAATTATTAAATTACATAATCTTAAATAGTACTATAAATCATAATGTCACTCATTCATGCACCTAATTTAACCAGAAACAAACGTTAGTTTAAAAAAATAAAACAATGTAACCAAAAACAAAAGTTAGTTTAGGTTTTAATAGTAAATTATGAAGGAGTTAGACTTACGAGCAATTCCATCTCCATAAAAACCTGTGTAAAGATTTAATGAGCATTAAAAAACAGGAAAAAAAACATCTAATCCAAATACTTCAATTAAAATGAACATTAAAAAGTTGTTCATTGCAGTGGCGTACCGCACATCTTAGGGCCCCCCCGCAAAGAATGAGATGGGGCCCCTCCCACCAGCAGTGACGTCATGCACGAAAATGTATTGTGCACCTGAGTCCGTGTGGTGAATTATCATTGCACTGATGCATTTGACGTTATTACTGAATAGCATATTCTATATTATGTGTGTATTTGATATTGCTTTTCAGTCAGACTGAAATCCCTGCAGGAATAAATATATTTAGTCTATGAGTGTGTAGGCAAAATGGCTACTGCTTTGATTTGATTGTTATTTTAGATTCCTCAACAATAATAATACACAAATATCTGTTATAGGCCATGGTCTGCATTTTATTTAATAGTAAGCTCAATAAAATCAATGTACGCATGTTTTAGTTCAAACACTGTCCCATACATACGGCTCGCTAACTCTTTTAAAAAATATATATACGTAAATAAGTGAAGATAAGTGAAATTTTTGTCTTTCAGTGAAAAAAAAATGAACAGTAGAAAAAACAAGGAGAAAAACAGATTAAAGGAATAACTATAAATGTTACATTTTGATACAAATTAACTTTCTATACATATACCAACTTTTGTAATTAACTTTTTATGAACTGACAATCACAACCAAACAAAACTCCACCTAATTCTTTTGTTGTGCAAAGATTTTGACTGCAGCTTAATGTCAATGTTGCGAGCATGTACATTCTTGATATAAGAAGAGCTAAACTGGACGGTCTTTCTTGTAACATTATGCTCAGGAAAAATGTCTTGATCACTTTAAATTTTGAGAACGAACGGTAAATTTAAAGACAAAATCTGGTGACGTCGGTGACATCGTCAGTGAACCGCTGAAGCGTTTGCCATTAAAACAGTCACTGTCAAAGAAGTGCAGCATCGGCTGCCATGGGCTACTTAAATATATTTCACTTAAATCAGTAATTGATTAACAAAACGAAAGGGGAAAAAAATGCTGCGTTTCGATTCATTGTGACACAATCCAAAGTTCTGGTCTGTGCAAGTGGGAGTTTTATTTATTTTTTTATTTATATTTTTTTTTGAGATCTCCAAAATCAAAGACAAAACTGGTTACATATGGGCTTTTAGAGGGCTTTTATTATGCAATTCTACATCAGATTGTCCTGAAACTGGCTGAGTGACACCCTGTGGTGGTGGACTGTCAGTCTGAATTGAAACTGGTCTGTGAAATCACAGAGTTTCCTTTTTTTGTAGAGCAATTCAAATTCAAAGACACCACTTGCTATATATGAGATTTTGGAGGGCCTTTATTATGTAGTGCTACATCAGACAGATTCTTTTGCTTAAAACTTTAACCAAAATCTAGAAAAGATGATGCTGTAATTGTCTATGACTAAGCGCAAGATAGGTTAACCAGATCAAGACTCTCTGTGTGTGTGTGTGTTTTTTTTTTCTTTTTGAGTAGACTATAAAACCCTGTACTTCATTATTATTATCATATTCGTTCCCTCATTTCACTAAGTCGTGCACACAACATTACCAAATCGTGATCTGGATTTAGTTGAATCAAATCAACGAACGAGTTAGTAAGTTGTGTATATGATTTTGTAAAAGGAGGGGGCGAATTATATTGTGCGCACGGTTAATTTTTTTTTCCTGTCATGTGTGGGGATCCATAAGCCACTTTAAGTGTAAAAATATCCACTTTGATTGGTTGTCTTAGAAGTAGGCCTATAGGCCTATAGTGTTTATGACAAGTAAAATGTGAGAAAAATTTATTTCCTTGTTATTTTTTAAAACATTAAGCCCGCTCCACTGCACTACCTTTGCGCTCACGGCTCACGTCTTTTGCAGTGTCTCGAAACACTGCCTTTTAGAACGTCCTGCGACGGGGCCCCCCAAAGGGCTCGGGGCCCCACGCACCGCGAGAGCTGCCGGGGTGTCCCGTACGCCACTGGTTTATTGTAATATTAATACACGCATTAATAAATTTCAATGTTTACATTTACATTTACTTTAGTATGATAAGCAATTTTTCTAAAAGAAAAAGACAACATGTCAGCACTCTGGGTGTAAGTATGGGAAATAATGAATTATTACATTACATTGCATAATCTTAAATAGTAGGCTACTATAAATCATAATGTCACTCATTCATGAAGTTAGTTTGAAAAATAAAACAAAATTTAACCAAAAACAAAAGTTAGTTTGGGTTTTAATGGGTAAATTTTGAAAGAGTCAGATTTACAATAATCCTCATAAGGAATTGTGTAAAGGTGAAAAGACAGAAAAATCCATCTAATCCAAACTAATCCTAAAATGAGCATTTACATAGTGAGGCTGTACAGTGATATTAAATCACTGTTTGAAATGTAGAGTTTTTTTTAATTTCTTACATGCTTTGTCAGTTCTAACAGACTCACCTATGTACTCATGGTCGTCAAAAGATTCTGATGGTCTCTCTATTGGTAGACAAAAACCTGATGAGTTTTTCTTGAATCCATCATAATCTTAAAATCTTATTTTCTTGTATGAACAATTTAGATATAGCAATACTGAAGTAGAAATGTCTTGATTTATAGGATTTATACTCCTGCTGAAAAATATAACTTGCAATAAAACCTCAAGAATTCAGTGATTGCTCTGAATCTTAGTGAAAAACAAATTTTTTTTATTGATCTTAAAATCTGTCAACATCACTAATAATTACCAAACAGTATATGTAAAAATCTCTGCACTTGGATTAAAATCTTATAGAGATTCCGTCTTTGTCGGAATAAATCCAGCAACAATACTAAATAATACAGTTTAATGATTACAGGTTTGTCGTCTGACAACATGTCTGATTTCATGAGAGTATTGCAGAAGCGTGTTTATATTGTGTTGTGATTTTGTGAAGAGTCAGACTCACCCAAATTTCTCACTAATTGTGACTGTTTCTCCAGAGATTCTGAAACAACAAACATTAACAGTCATTCTCCTCTTCTGTGATCGTACTATGACCTTAAAACTCTTGAAGGAATAATACTCACTTCGATATTTAACACATTTTCTCAACAGATAAAAAACAAGAAGAATGATGGCAAGAACAACTAAAGCAGCTACAACTCCAATGATCACCGGCAGCAGGACATTCACTTCATCTGTCACAGAAAAACAAACTGTTTTAATTCAGTCATAATGGTACAAAATCAAATGTAACACTAATAATGAAGTAATTTTATGAAACCATAGACTGAGACCAGACATCATCATCATCATTATCGTTACCCCAGCTGACAATGAGTGGTTCAGTCAGAGTCTGGTGCTTCACCACACACTGATACGGAGATCTTTCAGACGGCAGGATCTTCAGGCTCTTCATCAGCTGAAAGGATCCGTCTGCGTTTGGTCTGATTCCACTTGAGTTAAGCTGCTCATCAGGTAACGGCGTCTGATCGTGTCTGATCTCCATCTGCACATGTTTAGGGAAGAAGCCTGTGGCCAAACACACCAGAACCTGCTGCTCTGATGATATAGATGCTTTTACAGAAAAGTAACCTTGGGACGAGCTGCAGGATAGACAGAACCAATTTATTCAAATAATAAACTATCATGAAAAAACTCCTATAGATTCTTATGTGAACTATAAATGAGATGAACTCACCTGCCGTGATGAATTTTCTCTCTCGTTGAAGGTCACTGAAGCTGGTTAAAGTTTCCACACATCTCCTCTCCAGGCTGGAAACTGATTCATTCCAGTGCATAGAGAGGCCAAAGGTCAAGTCCTCTCCATCATAGGCGTATTCATCAGTGCCTTGAAGAAATGTAACTGAACCATTAGGGAGATGTTCAACTGCACAGCCGTGTCTCCACTGAAGAACATGAAGATCTAAAGAAAAACATACGCACACTAAATTTTAAATATTTTCAATTCAAAGCAAGAATATGCACTTTTTTATGGAAGCCCATTTCTGCCACTGAATTAAAAAAAAAGGTTATTGCGACTTATCATCTCACAATTCTGACTTTTTCTCAGAATTGTGAGATATAAACTCAGAATTGCGAGTTATTAAGTCAGAATTGTGAGATATAAACTTGCAATTCTGTGAACATATCAGTCTTTTTTTCTCCTCAGAACTGGACTTGTATCTCATAATTCTGAGAAAAAAGTCAGAATTGCGAGTTTATATGACAGTTCAGAGAAAAATAAGTCAGACTTTTGAGATGTAAACTCAAAATTGTGAGGAAAAAAAAAAGAATTGTGAGATAAAAAGTCGCAGTTACCTTTTTTATTTTTATTCAGTGGCGGAAATGGGCTTCCATATTTTTTTAACCTTGAAATATTAGTCATTCTGATGGTTCACTGACATATAAGGCAAATGATTTTTGTTTCTATCTAATTAGATGATATGTATATATATACATATATATATATATGTGTGTGTGTGTGTGTGTGTGTGTGTGTGAGACACTTCCATAGACAATCAGAAATAATGTGTCATTTGTGACCCTGGACCAGGAAGAAAAAGAAAAAATCAAAAGGGTCTATTTTCTGACACTGAGATTTATTATACATTTATGGTAGAAAATGTACAAAATATCTACATGGAACATGATCTTTACTTAATATCCCCATGTATTTTTGGCTATTGCTACAAATATACCCATGCTACTTAAGACTTATTTTGTGGTCCAGGGTCACATTTGTGCATTCCTCAGTTTTATCAAATTCCAGCTTGTCCCCTTACCTGTGTCATTTCTCAGTGTGTTGAGGTTGATTTCAAGCCATTGTTGTTTATAATGTAACTCATCACTATCATTTCTGAAGAGATTCTTAGACTCCTCACACAACTGTGTCAAGAAATCTGCTTTATCCACACCGTTACAGAAACTCATCTGTATGTCATTGAGTTCGACTGAGCTGTAAAATTCATAACTGTCTCGAGAGGTCAGAGATTTCAGTACAACGCTATATGTGTAGTACAGAGAACATATTTCTGAAATGAGGAAGAGAAACATGTTACAACATGGAGAAGAAAAGTTTAAACCTAAACCTGAGCAATTCAAAGGTAAAAGTAGCTATCTTTACAGTATAATACAGAAAGTAAGAATATGGAGACAAGCTGAGTCAAAAAAAAAAGTTTGCTTACCACTTTGAGAGGGGAAAATAAATAAAATCAGAAGGAGTACTGTGACTGAGGCCATGATCTTTTGGTTTTAGAATGAAACTACAAAACCCACAGCATCTGCTTTTACCTTGTGACTAATTCTAATGATGAGGTATGTTAAATGTGTTGCTGTGTAACGGTCTGCCTACCCCTGATATGAACTTTGTTGTCATTATTGAAAACTAAGTTTCCATTTCATGGTATTTGTTAAGAATCGTGGATTTGGACTCTCAGTCATGCTGCAGGGCCCTCTGCTGGTCATAATTAGAAATCAATATAGAATCAGTGTTCCACTGTTAAAAACTCTTGATTAACAGACGACAAAGAAACAAACCACACATTAACCATACATTTGTATATGGCTTTTATATGGTCACCACAGACAATGCTCTGTGCAGTGACTGAAATTGGTTCATCCATGATCTGATCAAAGGAGAAGTCCACTTCCAGAACAACAGTTGACAGATAATGCACTCAACCCCTTGTCATCCAAGATGTTCATGTCTTTTTTTCTTCAGCTGTAAAGAAATTGTGTTTTTTGAGTTAAACATTTCTGCATTTTTCTTCAAATAATGGACTGATATGGAGCCCCAATTTTGAACTTCCAAAATGCAGTTTAAATGCGGCTTCAAACGATCCCAGCTGAGGAAGAAAGGTCTTATCTAGTGAAACGAATGGTTATTTTCATTAAAAAATACAATTTAAATACTTTTTAATCTCAAATGCTCATCTTGCCTTTCTCTCCCTGAACTCTGTGTATTCTGACTCAAGACAGGGTATGTCAAAAAACTCACATCGCTGCAGAAGTACCGACCCAGTCTTTGCAAAGTGAACATGCAAAGAAGATCAAATATCCTTAACAAAAAGGTATAACAGCAATATAAGACATTTTGAAGTTGAGGGAGAACATGAGATGGGAGTTTTTCGACATACCCTAACTGTCATGAACCGGAAAAAACAGTTCAGGCAGAGTAAGACAAGACGAGCGTTTGACATTAAAAACTACATAAATTGTATTATTTGTATAAAAAAAAACAATTGTTTCGCTAGATAAGACCCTTCTTCCTCAGCTGGGATCGTTTACAACCGGATTTGGGATTGTTTGAACTCACATTAAACTGCATTTTGGAAGTTCAAAATCGGGGCACCATATCAGTTCATTATATGTAGAAAAATGCTGAAATGTTTCCCCTCAATAAAACAATTTCTTTACAGCTGAAGAAAGAAAGACATGAACATCTTGAATGACAAGGGGGTGTGTACATTATCTGTAAATTATTGTTCTGGAAGTGAAGTTCTCCTTTAAGAGAAAAACTAGAAAATGTAGAACAAAATCCACACTAAAACCAATCTTTAAATACAAATATGTTCTATTTTATTTTAGCTTTAGCTTTTTAAGTGCAGACAGAACACGTGAAACAAATTGACACTAATTTTTTGACTTAAAATACAAAAAAGTGTACAAAACGGAAAAGTACCAAAAGAGTGCAATATGCCAATAAAAAGAGCTTATATAAATAGAGCTTAGCATAACTATAAAAGTATTCCATATATCAAAATAAAAATGCCATAGTTTCCATGACTTATCCTGGCCTGGAAATCACAACTCTAAAATTTAACATTAACATTAAAGTAACAGAGGATTCTGAATACATTTTATTTCCTCAAAGTCTTGTATGCAACTAAAAATGCACTAAATACTTACTGGTAGCAGTACAATGGTGATATTGTATCTTAAACATAAAAAAGGAGAATAAAAAAGCATGACCATGCGATGAAAGCGTTTTATTTCAGCTTTCAGGACAGCGGGTGTGTGTATCTGAAAGCTTGCTAGAGAATGACACTACACTGATAAGAAAGGAAATGTCAAGCACATATAACATTCAGAAGTTCCTGTACTTTGATGACAGAAGTAACATCTAAATCAGCCTGTAAAATCTATAAGAAAATCAATTGATCTAACTGGAGTCACTGGTGTCTCTTCTACAGCTAAAAAAAAAACAAAACAAAACAAAAAAAAAAGAAAGTAAGTTAATTTACAGTAATTAAAAACTGGAAAACCATTTTTTTAAACAACAATATTAATTTATATTTAAATGTATATTATTGCCATCATAAATATGTTTATACATTTATTTATATTTTGTAAAAATGAACTGAAACATTACCAAGGTTTGGCATTGAAATGTTCTTGAATCTGCAACCTTCTGAAACAGAATAACAGCATGATGATGTTTTCAAAATCAACAAAATAATGCAAATTTGTGACCCTGGACCACAAAACCAGTCAGAAGTGTAAATTTCTAAAAATTGAGATTTATGCATCATCTGAAAGCTGAATAAATAAGCTTTCTGTTGATGTATGGAGGACAATATTTGGCCAAGATACAACTATTTGAAAATATGGAATCGGTGCAAAAAAATCTAAATACTGAGAAAATCGCCTTTAAATTTGTCCAAACGAAGTTCAATGCATATTACTAATCACAACTTAAGTTTTGATATATTTACGATGGGAAATTTACAAAATATCTTCATGCAACATGATCCAATGTATTTGTGGCTATTGCTACAAAATATACCTGTGCTACTTAAGACATATAAACACATTGTTTCTTAAAACAATTAAATTATTGCATTTTGAAAAGAAACTATTAATCTTGCATCAGCGCTAACCGCAGGACATTCTGGGTAACAGAGTCTTCTTTCTCTATGGCTAAAAAAAAAAAAAATATATATATATATATATATATATATATAATAAATTTCATACCCCGTGTCTGCCTGATTATTAAAAACAATGGAAAACCCATTTAACTCACCAAAATTGGGCAGAGAGATTGTTTTAGAGCCCATTTGACCTAGAGGAGACAAATCAGAATATTTTTAACAGTCTGAATTCAGATAAATTTCAGATGAATGAATTGACATGTTCTGACCTCGAGCTGCTGTAGGAGCTGCTGCTGGAGTCTCTTTAGCTTCACAAAGACTTTGAGTTTCATGAAGTTCCTCAGCTGAAACACACAAAGAAGAACAATTAATGTTACAGGAATGAAAACTACCTGAAGAAGCGTTTGAAGCAGCATCCATTTTTAAGAGTGAATGAAGTGAAGAAACACTGTTAGTGTTAGCGCCGTTTTCCTCATCTAAACAATCATTTAAAGCAGCAGCCAAATCTGCATGTGTTTCTGGTCCGGATGGAGTGTTCAGGAAAAAAAAATACATTGGTTGATTAGTACAGACGGTTACTAAACGTGTTAATGCATTTCATCATGGAAACAGTGAGGCTGTACAGTGACAGTAAACCTAATGTTAAATGCAGGAGTTTTTAGTTTTTCAATTCACACTCACTTATTTCCAATCCTGGTTCCATCTGTGTTTTCATAATCACATGAAATTATAAATAACACAGATGTTCAGCCTCCTCTTTTCAGCTCATTTATATTTATGCATTTAAGCAGAGCCTTTAATCCAAATCAATATCTGATGTGTATAGATTTAGGGCTGGTTTCACAGACAAGGCTTATACTAAACCAGGATTAGGCCATAGTTTAATTAGGATATTAAAGCAATTTTTATAAATGTGCCTTTGAAAAAACATTACTGATGTGCATCTTGAGACAAAACAAGGACACTGGCATATTTTAAGATCAATCAGTGCAAGTTTCTCAGACTTAAATTTTAGTCTGGGACTAGGCTTAAGCCTTGCCTGTGAAACCAGGGATTAGTTTTCGGCAGTCTCTTAGTGACGCAAGCGTTAATGTCTGTGAAATGACCACAGTGTGTTTTAAATGGTGAATTATTCACTTTCAAGAACAAGAAATGAATCCAAATTTAAAAGACATATGGACATATGTGTTTTAATGTTTTAATAAGTAACTCACTCGATAGTTTCACTTGTGATGGTGTTCCTATTCTACTCATATTTATATGACTTTAAATAACTTAAATGATACATACTTCGACGTTTAATATATTTTATCAGTTGATAAAGTGTGAGAACAGTGATGGAAACAGCATAAAAATTGACTAAAATTACAGTGAACAAAAGGTTTTCATCTCCACTTGTCACAGAACAAAAATCCGTTATTCATAAAGTTACATTAGATGCAAATTCAACTGTAACCCTAATAATGAATTGATCTTATGAAACTATAAATAAACTTTGAGCAACAACAATTTAACAAACTCTGCCAGTTCTACATGAAAAAGACAAAAGTGAAACTGAGACTAGATAGCAGTACCATTCAGAGGTGACAAAGAAAATGTCGTTTTTGGAAACGAATACATCCTTCCATTCACCACACACTTATAGTGAGAACTATCAGACAGCAGGATCTCCAGGCTCTTCATCAGCTGAAAGGATCCGTCTGCGTTTGGTCTGATTCCATACAAGTTCAACTGCTCATCAGGTAACGGTGTCCGATCACGACTGATCTCCATATGCACATGTTTAGGGTAGAAGCCTGTGGTCAAACACACCAGAACCTGCTGCTCTGATGATCTGGATGCTTTTAGAAAAAGGTAAACATCAGGATGAGCTGCAGGACACACAGACAGAAAGACAAAATGAATCAGTGATTGATGTAATGATTGACTCTTCCTGTAGCCTTCTGTTGCACAGGCATAAAGTCTGGTTTGTTTTGCCGCTCATTTTAGACAGGTCAAGACTGGGATGTAGAGTACTGTTGCACATGTAAGTCTGTGGCACATTAGATGGTTCACAAAAAACATTTAAAACAGTTTTCATATCTTTTGTTTTTAAATTTCCAAACATTCCATTTGCAAATACTGTAATCCAATGAGATTTCAGTATGAACAAGGAGTCCTACTATACAGTATAATACACACAAAGATCCTGATCTCACTATCAGTCAGTCTGAGATAACAATAAGGGACACAAAAGAAATTCAGCAGCAGAAATTAAATCGACACCTGACTGATCATGCAGGACACACAAAGTATTAAACAAAGCAGTAAATGTGCAATGCATATTTCAAAGAAATATCTACTTCATAGGATTTATTAAAAATAAATGATTTACTCTAATTACTAAATGTGTTTAAATGTGTCTAAAAGTATTTTTAATTAAAAGACCAAGAGAATAAACACCAAAGATATTCCTTCACAGCCTGATTTTGCTCCCATTTACCAAGGATGCACATTTTTGACAGAGGGCACTGTAGTTTGTATCTAATTTATATTGGACTAAAAATATGCCACTGAACTGTTATTGACAGCAGATTTACCAATAAAAGTTAAATGTGGTAAAGTGTGTAAAATCTTGTGCTGTTCATGTCTGTGTGGAGCAGCTGCCACTCTGAAGATCCTTCGGAAGAAACCTGACAGTAGAAACCAATGGCTCAGGGTTTTTGTTTAACAAGATCTCTTATTTCAATCTATTTGCAAAGCAGCTATGCAGCTATATAACTTTACAAAGCAGCTATATCACACAAATGAATTGCACCTGATTAGAGAGGCAGCTTGTGAGTAAATGTTATTTTTCACTTCACATATAAAGAATTTATATCTAAAAAGCAGCAAATAACAGACATGCGTAATGTTAAGGGTCAGTGGGTTGGACGTGCTCATGAAAAATTCAGTTTAAAAAAATGTGACCAGCATTAAAACCTTCCCACAGATTCTGTGGATGGAAGGATGGAAGTGTTAAACTCACATCCCATGATGAACTCACCTGCTCGTTGAAGGTTAATGAAGCTGGTTAACTTTTTCACACATTTATTCTCCAGGCTGGAAACTGATTCTCTGTTCCAGATGATGCCGTGGTCAAGGACTAAAGGCTTCCAGGGCAAAGAGAGGTTAAAGTTCAAGGTCTCTCCATCATAGGCATATTCATCAGTGCCTTGAAGGAATATTACCGAACCATCAGAGTGACGTTCAACTGCACAGCCGTGTCTCCACTGAAGAACATGAAGATCTAAGGAAAAACACACATGATTAAGATCACAAAATGTGACTGATATTATTCAAAAACATTACAAATAGGGGAGAGTGGGGCAAGATGTGAAAGGTAAAATCAGTTTCTCAGATTTAGGTGAATTGTCTTAGTCTGTGCCATAACCATTATCCCTTTAAGTTTGTGCTGGAGATTACTTTAATCCTAAAATATATGGAAACAATCAAATATTTTAACAGACAAATATATTGTGCATTCTCAGGTACTATTAGAATATAAACATTAAAAAGTCTTTGTTTCACTACATTCAGATGCTCATTAAGTGATTTCCAGGCTGTTTAATGAAAATATGAATAATATATGGTACATCTTACCTGTCCCCTGAATATAATTACCTGTGTCGTTCGTCCTGTTTTCATTTCTTGTATGTCTCATCAGTGTGTTGAGGTTGGTTTGAAGCCACTCTCGTTTATAACGCAGCTCATCACTTTCATTCTTAAAGCGTCTCTTAGACTCCTCACACAACTGTGTCAAGAATGTTGCTTTATTCACACTGTTACAGAAATTCATCTGTATGTCATTGAGTTCGACGGAGTTGTAAAATTCATAACGGTCTTCAGAGATCAGAGTTTTTGTTATGGCGCTGTACGTGTCGTACAGAGAATATATTTCTGAAATGAGAAGGGAGAAGAAACGTCCAAATAAAATCAAAACCGCCCAATGCAAAGGCAAAATGTAAACAGTGAAAGAGTTCATGTTAAATATACGAATGGATTAAACACTGGTAGAGTGATAATCTGAATTTTTTTTTTAGCATTCTCTTAACGGTAACAACTCCTTTTAAACAAGAAGATATTTACACTTTGAATGTTATAGTCCACTTATACAAGTAGTAGGCTAATGCAAAGTTTCACATCAAAATACAGATACATTTTCTTACCACTCTGAGATGGCAAAAAGGTCGAAATCAGAAGGAGAACTTTGACGGAGTTCATTGCATAATAATTTTAGGTTTCGGTTTAAATGTTCGCATACGTGTGCACAAAGACTGTGGTGAGGATAAGGATAAGCGAGAGCGTAGAATTAGGTGGGGACCATATAGACATGTCCCTACCAATTTCCAGCGACGACCAAATTGTCCCTAGCAAAACAAAAAAATTGTTTGTAATTTTGAACAATTACATTTCTGTAGCCTATTTGTTTTTTTGTAATTTGAAACGCACCTGAAATATGCCATTCCACTGACTGATACCTAAGAAGTTAAAGTAAACACTTTAAAAACTGCGCGCTTTCAACGACGCACGTTTATAGACGGAGTAAAGCCTTGTTTATACTTTCGCCTGCCACCGAATCGCCAGCCTCCGCTGACTGCGCGCGCACCTCCGAGGCCAAAGCCACTGGAATGCATATGGCGTTCGAAAAGTGTCAAAAACAGCACCTTATTTCATGCACTCACTCAACATGTATAACGTTATACGCCTAACAGCCCTTAGCTGTTATAAATTCACTGTAAAGCAAGGCTTCTTGGGGCTTATTGCTTTATTGACCAACATGACAAAAGCAATTGATAAGAAAAACTAAATAATATTTACTATTATAATACTGTTATTATTATTATTATTGGCATTATTATTATATATCATTATTATTACTAGTATTCTAGTATTATATTTAACTATTTACTGTTAGTAAATTAACTTTACATAAGCAAGGTAAAAAAGGAATGCATTGCTAATTTATGAAATGTAGACATGCGCCTAAATGCGAGTATGTTCGCACTAATAATTCATGATCCAGCAACTGAAGAAGTGAGTATAAGAGTTTTTATGAATCTGTGCAAATCGCTTTTCCTCATATTGTGCTAGTTAGCAAGTTTCTCATCATCCCACGGCAGAGAGGGGCGGGGTGAGCAGAGCTCATTATGCAGCTATTTTTAGCTGTGCAAACCGTTAGTTTTGCTGCTTGCATATGGCACATTGGTGTGTCTTAGAACATTATTTTAATGTATTATCTTAATTATGAGCAAAATGATTTGTTCTGCAGTTTTAACACTTACTGCATGTTGTTATTCTTCTCATTATTTCCCTAAAGCGGATAATGAACCGGAAGAGTCGCCTATAGACTTATACTTCCACGATGAGAAACAAGGTAGATACTTGCATAAAAAGTGGATTTATGCTTATAATTAATTAATAAAGTGTATATATATATATAACCTTTATTTCTTTTTTTTCAGTATGAATTGAGTCTTGCATGAAAATATATGCCTTTTAAATTTTAACCTAGGAAATAACTGAACAGTTATCGACTAAAAAGCCCTGGTTTAAAGAGATCCAATAGTGACTTAGCGATGGCATATGCACTTACACTGCCTGTACACTAGAGGGCAGCATTGTGTTATTCACCATTTCTCCACATGCATTGTGAATGTCAAACATTCCAGAACACTTCAATCCAAAGATCACTTTTATAATCCAGATTATAGCTAGCCATGCAAAGTTACTGCAGTTATATAAACTGACGCGTGTCTGAGATGATTAGATTTTTCATGTGACTGTGTTTTAGTTTGGGCCTTTGCTCAGACCTCTCCATGTGTCAGGACTTAATTAGGCTTCAATAAAGCAAATCCAAAACCATAAGATAAATTAGTCTACATACTTTATTATTCCAAGACTTTGGAAGCAGGCCTGTACTTTGGATAGTACAAACTGACAGATAATTGACAGATAATAATCATGCTGTTTTAACTGGATAATGGTGCATTGCACCCTGTATGTTTTTATCCTTCTCCCTTTTCCTTTATTTGATTGATATTTTAATTACCTGGTTATGCTTTCTTTTTTTTTTTTTTTTCTTTTTTTAGAAAATCACTTCTGAAAGACACTAGTGGGTGGAAATGAATTGACTGCTTGTGTAAACGAATCAGAAATAACCAAGAATTAGTTTTTTCTCTTTATTTCCTGTCATGACGCAGACTACTAGACGGTCAAAGGTTTACAATATAATAAAACACTTTCGATGGTCAAGTGGAATGAAGAAAATACTGTTGTTTGCTCTCATTATCATCTTACACATATTCGTTTGTTTGCTATCTGTTTATAAAACAGCTGAAAAGGAAGATTATAAATGAACCCTTAAGCAAACACTTGTACTGTAAAGAAATAGTCACAACATCCAAAAAGCTGATTTATAACGCAAGTGCTAAAAATGATTATTTTATGTGTTTGGAGACTCAGTTACGTTTCAGTCACATCTCAGAGGTTTCTTTGGGAAGAATTTAATGAGAAATGTCCGAGTTCATACTGAGATGGGATTTTTGATGGCAGGTGTTGGTATCTAGGTTAATCTGAGCACAGTTTGAGATCTTTTCTGAAGCTCTAGAGGGATTAGATGTGAAGTTACTTTGGTCTTTCTCTCAGGAGAAACATCTGAGAATCAGGAGCTCTCTATTTGTCCTTCATTTAACCTAATTGATGTCTAAGAAAAGCATAGTTAAAGGACTAATTCTTTATGTCAATGACTTTTTAAATTAGCTACTGACTAATCAAAGACTTGCGAGGGAACCCTATGTGAGACTGAGATCTGTTTTACATTGAATCAGTCTTCTGAAGGACTTGTAATAGCAGCACTGCCCGTGTTGAGGATCCGTCATTTAGGTCAGAATCTCTGACCTCATGTGATCTGTACAGTGACATACACAAGGTTTATGACATACAATAAGATTTACAATGTTTGGATGAGGGTGAACTTTGTTCATTTTTATAGAACAGGCCAAAAAGAACAGCTGATATGAAAATGTAGCTGAAAATGGCCATCCATCTATCTATCTATCCATCCATCCATCCATCCATCCATCCATCCATCCATCCATCCATCCATCATCCATCTGTCTGTCTGTCCATTTATCTGTCTATCCATTCATCATCTATCCATCCATCATCCGTCTATCCATTTGTCTATTATCCATTTATCTATCCATCCATCCATCCATCATCCATCCATCCATTTATCCGTCTGTCTGTTTTTCTATTTGTCTATACATTTATCATCTATCATCCATCCATCCGTCGATCCATATATCATCCATCCACCATCTGCTCATCTGTCCGTGAATCCATCCATCCGTCTATCATCCATCCATCTGCTCATCTGTCCATTCATCCATCCATTCATCTGTCTATCCATCTGTCTATTCATTAATCTACCTCTGTCTATCCATCCGTCTGTCTGTCTGTCCATATATCCATCCATATATCCACCCATCCATCCATCAACATTCATCCATTGTCCATCCATCCATCCATCCATCAATCCATTTCTTCATCCATTCTTGTCCATCCGTCTATCAATCCATCTTGTCCATCCATCCATCCATCCGCTCGTCCATCCATCCACACATCCATCCATTTATCCATCTGTATATCTGTCTATCCACACTTCTGTCTATCCATTTATCCATCTGTCTCTCCATCCATCCATCCGTCTGTCCATCCATCCCTTCCATTTATCTATCTATCCATTCATCATCTATCATCCATCCGTCTATCCATCTATCTTCCATCTATTCATCAATCCATCTTTCTGTCCACCTATCATCCATCCACTCATCTGTCCATCCGTCTATCTACCCATCCATCCATCCCTTTCATTTATGTGTCTATCCATTCATCATTTGTCTATTATCAATCCATCTGTCTATCCATCTATCTTCCATCTATTCATCAATCCATCTGTCTGTCCACCCATCTATCTGTCTGTCCATCCATCCATCTGTCTGTTCATCCATGTCTGTCTATCCATCCATCCATCTAAACATCCATCTGTTCGTCCGTCTGTCCATCCATCCATACATCCATTCAACCACACGTCCATCCATCCATCCGTATGTCTGTCTGTCTATCCATCCATCCGTTTGTCTGTCTATCCATCCATCCATCCATCTGTCCATCCAGCCATCCATCCATCCATCTGCTTGTCTGGTCGTATGTCCGTCCTTCCATCCAACCATCTGTTTGTCTGTCTATCCACCCATCCATCCATCCATGTCTCTTTTAATACATACACTATAACAGCAGTTTCCTGCGGTTTGCAGATGACACACTCTGTATTTTTGAGTAAAGGTTATTTTAGCCTGTAATTGTCCCGTGGTTCTGCTGAGCTTATGTTCGTCTGTCCATCCATCCATCTATCCGTCTGTCTATCAATCCATCGGTCTGTCCTTCCATCCATCCATCCATCCATCCATCCATCCACCTGCTTGTCTGTCTGTCCATCCATCTGTCTGTCTATCTGTCTGTCTATCCACCCATCCATCCATCTCTCTAACTATCCACCCATCCATGTCTATATTTAAACACACTATAACAGCAGTTTTGACCGGTGTGCAGATGACACTCTGTATTTGTGAGTAAAGGTTATTTTAGCCTGTAATTGTCCCGTGGTTCTGCTGAGCTTGTCTTGAGGTTGTGAGGTGTGGTTCAGTTCAGTAATGCCAGATAAACGCTGTGAACCCGCTGTTTAGAGTTTGACCTGAAGACGTCATCAGCTCATATCACCCCCCTCCCCACCCACACACACAATCATAATGCTGAGTGGACTCCTCATGACTTCCAGTTTATGAAATCACAGAGATTATGTCTTTATGCACTATGACCACATGTGATATCTAGAAGTGAATGACTTCTGAGAGACAAATATGACAATTAGAATTTGTTTAAATTTATTTACATATTTAATGTAAGAACATGTAAGAATTTCTTAAAGGGATAGTTCAGCCAAAAGCAAAAATTCTTATGAAAGAGCATTTAATCACTAGCTCATATCAAGTGTAATATATAATATATTACTATGCTTCAAATGTTTTTAGATTTTTTAAAAAATATTTTTCCAAAAATACAGAAAAATATCCTATATGTATTTACTAATAAAAATACAACATTTAAAAGACAGTAGTTACATTTAAAAAGCCTTACTGATTTATGTTTATGAATGAGAAAGAATAAATCTAGAAAAGGTGCAAAAGTTTTCTTTGCTTTAAGGTGCACAAAGTTGATTTCTAAACTGCAGGCTTTTCCATCCAAAATGTTATTTAAATATACTAAAAATGTTAATATTAAAAATGCATAGGGCTGCACTGATTGCACATATTTCTTATGTTCCAGTTACACAGACGGATATACAGGAACAAGGCACAAATAAAAACAAATGCTCCCTGTTTAAACCCCTATTTGGTCTTCATAAAAGGACAAGAGCACCAAAATGCCCCAACCGCTCAGAAGTCCCAGATTCTGCAGGAGAAATATCAGCCAAGGTCTTTTACTGTCCACGTGAACCAGAGAGGGAAGCTGGACAACAAAAACAGAGTTAAATTTAACTTCAATGTAAGTTTAGTGTCACAGCAAACACTGCTGTTGTTTTTGACTGATAAGTATGCTGAGAAGTTTGCAAGAGCAAGTTGTTGATATTGCAATTATGTGAGAAAACATTTTAGACTGAAATAGAGTGCAACGTACCATGTCTGCCAGACCGACGTACAGAAAGAGGCCGGCGGTGACGGCCGAAATCCATTCCTTAGCAACCGTTTCGGTGGAGACGGACAGTGCAATGTACAGGCCGACGAAGGAGGAGAGAGCGCTGCCCATGTTCAACAGCAGAGCCCGCTTGACTGACAAACCACAGTGCAACAGGATTGCAAAATCACCTGAGACAAGACAAAATACATTCAGATGAGATTTTCTGCTTTTTAGATGCTTAAACTTGTGAACTTTGAACAAGCTTCTATTTTTATAATTTCCCATCAAGTTTCATCATAAAAATAATGTCAAAATGAAAAAAGTAAAATAAAAAATATCAATATCAATGACGGAAAATGAATATTTTACTAGCACACAGAGATGCAACTTTACTTGTTTTAAGACAGGAGAAGCAAACCACAAGATTTTTTTTTAATTCAACGATTCTTTGCGAATATCATGTGTGCAAAAAGCATGAGAAACTCATAATCTGAACAGGTGCGGTTATGAACCAATCAGTATCTAATCTGTGCTTATCTGGGACATTCATGACTCACATCAGGAAACATAAAGAGACTCTTTATAGAAACCTCTGCTCAGATGTTTTTACAAAGGCCTTCAGCAGTGACTAATAGCTAGACAGCACTTGTTGACAGAACTGTTTTCTGAGGGATCATGTAACACTAAACAATGGAGTAATGATGCTAAAAATTCTGCTTTGCATCACAAGAATAAATTACATTCTAGCATATATTCACATAGAAAACAGTTATTTGAAATTGTAAAAATATTTTACAATAATACAGTCAGATTAAAAATGTTGTGTATTTTATCCTTTATTATTATCCTTTATGAAAAGGCCAGCTTACTTATCTGCTATTTAAGCTTCTTCTGAGGCCAAATCTAGTCAGTATCTCCTCCTAGAGCTTTAAAGCTACAACCACCAAACTCGGGTCAGAGCTTCATACTGTTCTGAAGTTAGTTGCTACAACTGATCTGGCTTACGGTTTTCAAAAACCAGACTATCAAATCCACTAAAAATCCCTTTTTATGAGGGGGTCAGAACTTTTGTACAGAGTGCTTAAGCTATTTATCACTAGCAAAGCTTAATGGCTATCATAGACAACATGCTAAATCATGCTAGCAACTAACATGTTAGTAATATGCTAATAACAATAAAACATGCTAGCAAAATTGAAAATGTTAAAAACATGCTAGGAACTTGGCAGTCATCCTAAAACATGTTAGTCAATTGCTAGTCATGCTAAAAACATGCTAGCAACATGCTAATCATGTTACAAACATGCTAGCAAACTGCTAACCCTTAAGTAAATTAACCACGGTTTTATTATAGTAAATGTGTAGTAACCATGTTTTTTTGGGGTATTGATTGCCATTTGTATAACAACAGTTTTACTAAAAATACCATGGTTAAAGTATGGTTAGTGTGACAAAACCATGGTTAATTTGTGGTTATCATGGTTTAACTATAGTAATCATGTTTTGTTTGGTTTTATTTGTAGCAAAACCATGGTTCATTCTTGTAAGACCATACTAATCATGGTAAAACATGATGGAAACATACTAATCATGTTAGAAACATGCCAGCAACATGCTGATCATGCTAAAACATGCTAGCAACATGCCAATCATGCTAGAAACATGGTAGCAAAATGTTAACAACATGCCATGTTAAAACATGTTACAGCATGTTGGTAACATGCTGAAAACATGTTAATCATATTAGAAACATGCCAGCAAAATGCCAATCATGTTAAAACAGGCCAGTAACATGATAATCATTTTAGAAACATGTTAGCAAACATGCCAATTATGGTAAAACATGTTAACAACATGCTAATTTATGCTAGAAGCATGCTAATTCTGTTAACAAAACACTAGAAACATGCTAACAACATGGCAACAACATGTTAGCAAACATTCTTGTCATGCTACAACAGGTCAGCATAATGCTAATCAAACCATGCCAATGTGTTAATCATGCTGAAAACATGCTAACAAACTGTTAACAACATGTCAATAATGCTAAAACATGCTAATCATGTTATAAACATGTTATCAACATGGTTATTGTGTTAAAACATGTTCGCAACATGTTAATCATACTAGAAACATGCTATCAAAATGTTAACAACATGCCAATCATGCTAAAACATGTTGTCAACATGCTAAAAACATTAATGGTGCTAGAAACATGCTAGCAATACGCCAATCGTGTTAAAACATGTTAGAAACATGCTAATTATGTTAGAAACATGCTAATCCTGCTAAAAACACTAGAAACATGGTAACAACATGTTAGCATAATGCTAATCATGCAAAAAACATGCTAGCAACATGCTAATCGTGTTAAAAATATGCTGGTAACATGTTAATTATGCTAGAAACATGCTAACAAAATCTTAACAACATGCCAATAATGTTAAAGCATGTTGGCAAATACTACTAGCAACATGCTAATAATGCTAGAAACATGCTATCAGAATGTCAATAAAATGCCAATCATGCTAAAACATGTTAAAACATGTTGCCAATATGCTGACTACATGATAATCATGCTAGAAACATGCTAGCAACATGTTAGTCATGTTAGAAACACGTTAACAGCATGCTAATAATGCTAAAAACAAGTTAACAACATGGTAATCATGTAAAATCATGCTAGCAACATGTTAATCATGTTAAAAAAACATCCTAGAAACATTCTAGCAACATGGTAACATGTTAGCAACATGCTTATATTAAAATGTTAGAAAAATGCTAATCATGCTAAACACATACTAACAACATGCTAATCATGCTAGAAACTTGCTAGCAGCATGCTAATCATGCTAATAACATGCTATCAACATCTATCTAATCTATCTAACTTCAAGATTTTACAACTGATTCAAACTTTCAGACAAGGCTTTTTCAAGCAAACTTCAAGATTTGTTTGTGAACTCATCTAGTTTCTGTTACAGTGCTCCCTATATGTGCAGTACACAGCAAGACATCTCACTACTGTATGTGTTGTAGTTTATGTATGTGTCTGTGTGTGCATCTCTGAATATTTGTCTATATTAATGTTAAACAAACATAATGACGCTCACCTAACTCATGGGGCAGCTCATGGCAGAGCACAGCCAGAGATGTGGCCAGACCGGACCGCCACGAGATGGAGAACGCTGCGCCGACCGCCAGACCATCTGCAAAGTTATGGATGCCGTCTCCAATGGTGATCATATATGGAAGCAAACGCTGCTCTGAGAGAGAAGAGAAGACAATGACTATTAAAATGCATGATACCTTTTACTAGCGGCCTAAGGGATATTATTAACTCAATGCTCATTTGCACCAAGCAGCTCATTTGGCTCCCTTAGATGTGTGATTGATAGATTGTCTGTTTTAGTAATATATCATTAACTGAAAGTTGTGTATAATCACCTCTGGTGCGGCCAACAGGTGCTAGGAAGGAATTCTCATTTTTTTCGTTATCCACCTACAACAACAACAATAATAATTAAAAATGATAATAATAATTAAAAATATGAAAAATAAATAAATAATAGTATATATATAAATAATGATTAATTATTAATGACTGAATTAAATATTATTCATGAACTAACAACACAAGACATATAACTTCCAACCAACAAACTCACTAGATAACTACAGATTTTCAGATTAATCATTATTATTATTTTAAATAAAATAATAATTTTTTAATTAAATTAAAATTATTAATAAATTAATAATACAAGACATCACAAATACAGTTGTTCAGAAAATATTTAAGTAAATTTATGTGTGAATGCAATCTATATTTATTATTTAAAGAACTACTATTTAAAATATTTACACAAGAGCATTTAAGTGTTGCATTTTATTACTAGCTTCAAATGTCTGAACAGGTTATTATTGTATTGTAAGTAGTGCTAGGGAATAATTAATCATGTTTAATTGGATCCAAAATAAAAGTTTTTGTGGACATAATATACATGTGTGTTCTGTGTACATTTATTATGTATATATAAATATGCACACATGCATACATATATTTAAGAAAAATACATTATGTTTATATATTAAATATATTTATATAGAATATAAATTATATGAATATAAATATATACATGCAAATGGATGTAAATATTTTTAAAATATATACTGTATGTGTATACTTATTAAACTTTTATTTTGTATGACATTAATTGTGATTAATCGTTGCCCAGCACTAATTGTAACTAAAATTAAAACCATAAAAAAAATTTAATTCAATACTTGAAATACAATAAAAGTTAACTGACATAAAAATGAAAACAACCTTTTCTCAACATTTCTCATTTTCATTTAACTCTACTAAAGTACTAAAATAACTAAAAAACTAAAAAAAAAAACTAAAAAAAAAAAAGTACTAAAAAACTAAAATAATAATTTAAAAAAAATATATTTTTAAAATGTAAAACAGACAAAAACACACATTAAAAAGAACAGAAGTAGTAAAATTTTACTAAAATTAAAATGAAAACAGAAAATATTAGTGCTGTCAACTTGATTAATTATGATTAATTGCGTCCAAAATAAAAGACTGGGGTTTTTATATGATTATAGCATAAAAGTTTTAACTAGCATTATTATAATTTTTTGCTTTTTATATTTTCCAGTGCTGTCAAATCAATTAATCGTGATTAATCGCAATTAATTGCATCCAAAATAAAAGTTTGTGTTTACATAATATATGTGTGTACATTTCTTTATATATAGATATATACAGTACACACAGGTAAACACAAACTTTTATTTTGGATGCGATTAATCGTGATTAATTGATTTTACAGGACTAGAAAATATAAAAATGAAAAAATTATATAAGTATTAAAGTGTTAGAACTCTAACTTTAAAAAAAATCAACACTGTTTCTGAATTTCAGACTCCATTAGTATTAGTTTATTCTCTAGCAAAGTCTCTTTTCTGCTTTTTTTAGCATTTAAAAGTGTATTTCTGTGTGATTTTCTCACCAGATCGGCCTGTGAGCTCGAGTGTTTGTTTTGTTTCTTTCGCTGGAACATTTGCACGACTTTGCCGTGATCACAGTGATGAACATCAGACTCCTCCTGTGAACACAGCAGCATGTTAGCGGTCAGCCGATGGATTTATAATTGTCTCTGACCTCTCAAACAGCACCAAAGACTCACTTCATCATGGTGATGGTGATGTTCTCTGCGAGTGACGATGGAGAAGATGCTTTCCAACAGGTAGAAGAAATAGATGCCCGCAATAAACACCAGCAGTTTGTACACATAGTTGAAGTTGACCTCTGCGTGGTCGTGATCGAGTCCGTCATCATGAATGTGGAGACCTAAGAACTGCACAGAGGCAAAACGACATTAACGCCGATCGGAAACTTTGATTGCGCTTTGATTTCCCAGCAGCGCTGTATAGTAATTCCTGTCTGCACTCAATAAGCGAGCTCTGTTTCTCTCAGCAATCCGGTTATTTTCCACTCAGGGCGATGACATGGTGTGACAGGGCTGTAGTTATGTTGACACGGATCTAAACGGATGAGGGAACGTAGGCGATGTCAGCGCTCGGGGGAAATAACGGGTGCCAGGCCTGCCGCCGAGACCCATTCTGCCCCGTTAAACCAGAAAACTGAGCTTTCTGCGAGCTTTGAGAAGATGCCCAGCCGAAGAGCAATTGGAGGATGATTCAGAAGGATGTTGAGGGTGAGATGAAGGCCAAAACTAAAATGTTGCATGCAAAATTTGACATGTCAGCAATATGAAATATAAAATATATGCTCTTTTGCCCTTTCAGAGTTATTCAGAGTTAAAGATTAACCTGTGTTTTGGCAGCGCCTCTCATGATTTGAGATGGAGTGTACAAATAAGAAGATTAAATGATGAGGAACTGATATCATTGCTTGGAATAAAATAAAGATTAACTAAAATAAAGTTAAATGCATTTTATCTCAGCTAGTTACCAAGGAATCTTTTCTCATTTACATACACCTTGCAGAATCTGCAAAATGGTAATTATTTGACCAAAATAAGAGGGATCATACAAAATGCATGTTATTGTTTATTTAGTACTGTCCTGAATAAGATATTTCACATAAAAGCTGTTTACATATAGTCCACAAGAGAAATGAATAGAAATAAAGTTTCTTAATACTGCGCTGTTTCCTGAATAATTCACAGCTGTGTTTTTTTCGTAATAGTTGTTCATGAGTCCCTTGTTTGTCCTGTACAGTTAAATTGCCCTCTGTTCTTCAGAAAAGGTCCCACAAATTTTTGGTTTTCCAGCATTTTTGTGCATTTGAACCCTTTTCAGCAATGATTGTATGATTTTGAGATCCATCTTTTTACACTGAGGACAACTGAGGGACTCATATGCAACTATTACAGAAGGTTCAAACACTCACTGATGCATCAGAAGGAAAAGCCATGCATTAAGAGCCAGGGGTGAAAACTTCTAAAATTTGAAGATTAGGGTAAATTTAATTTATTTTGTCTTCTGGGAAACATGTAACTTCTGTATCTTCTGTAGCCTCTGAATCATACAGTCATCGTTGGAAAGGGTTCAAATACACAAAAATGCTGGAAAACTAAAGAATTTGTGGAACCTGAAGGATTTTTCTGAACAACAGCAGGCAGTTTAACTGTTCAGGACAAACACGGGACTCATGAACAACTATCAATACACAAAAAACTCAGCTGTGGATCATTCAGGTAACAACACAGTATTGAGAATCAAGGGGATGAAAACTTTTGAACGGGGTAATTTTTTATAAATTCAACTATTATTTTCTCTTGTGGACCATATGTAAACACATTTTTTATGTGAAATAAACTTTTGACCTCAACTGTAGTTTAACTTTATGCACTAAAATAACCTAAAACTAAAATATAAAAAATAAAAAACATTTAAAAACAAATTACTAAAACTGAAATCAAACCAGAAAATAAAAAAGTAATTAAAAAAATAGCATCCCAATGACACTAAAATAACACGCATGCTTACTTCACATGAAGCATTTTAAATAATACTGTTTATTATATTTATTATAGTTAAGATTTTTTTCATAAATAATATTTTAGTCTAGATCACAATACTAAATGATTTTACACTTGCAACAGGGATTGAAGATGCAAATGCATGAACAGAACCAGTCATGTGAGCAAATTAAATCATTCAAACAGTAGTTATCAGCCGCTTCCAATCATGCAAATACAACTTTGGGGAAAGACTAAAACGGTTAGTTAAGATGTTTTGGTGACAAAAATTTTGGAGTGGGCAAGAATAATCTTGCTGCAAGTTTTGGAAAGAAGTTTCTTCTGCTCACTAAGGCTGCATTTATTTGATCAAAAATACAGTAATATTGTGAAATACCATTGCAATTTAAAATAACTGTTTTCTATGTGAATATATTGTAAATTATAATTTATTCCTGTGATCAAAGCTGAATTTTCAGCATCATTACTCCAGTCTTCAGTGTCACATGATCCTTCAGAAATCATTCTAATATGCTGATTTGCTTCTCAAGAAACATTTCTGATTATTATCAGTGTTGAAAACAGTTCATATTTTTGTGGAAATCATGACACATTTGATTTTTCAGGATTTTTTGATAAACAGAAAATTCATAAGAACAGCATTTATTTGAATCAGAAATCTTTTGTAACATTATAAATGTCTTTAATGTCACTTTTGATCAATTTAATGCAGCCTTGCTGAATAAAATTATTAATTTCCTTTAAGAAATCTTTTAAAGTGACGCACATTCAAGAGAATAAGGCCGAGTTGTGATTTTTTCCATTCAGAGGTCCATGTCTTCCTTTTTCCACTGTGTTTATGCTTTTAGCTCAGTTTTTTGGCATTTTATCTGCTGGTTTGTAATAATAGCAGCTGCTTTGCAGCATATAATGACCATTTTATGATTACAAAAAGATGCAGAAAGCCAGTAGTTGTCTATGTTGTATCATTGAATGTGGGCGTTTGCTCACCGCGGGCAGCAGATGCAGCAAAGCGTCGCCCGTCAGCGATCCCACAGCCAGACTGATGCAGAACTGGATGCAGAGCTCGAACACTTGCGTACACGAGGAGAACAGGAGCACCACGATCCCAAACATGGCCATCAGACAGATGATGAGGTTGGCCAGTGTGGCGTACCCATATCCTGCACACAAAGAGCTCATTCAGTCACCACACACATACACAACAACACAGTCTTCCAGCAGAATAAAGGACACCATTGTGCCTGTGTTACTCGCTTCTCTTCAAGGACTCATTCACACTGAGCTTTATAATGGGTAATCCAAACAGAATCAGGTTTGTTACGAGAAAACAGTTTTGCTCCTTTTCTGGTTTAGGAGTTTGAATGTGTGTGTTTTTTTTTTTAAATATGCATTGCAGAAAAAAATTAATATTGTGATATTATATTATTACTAATATTATTATTTTTTTTATTATTATTTTCATTACAATACATAATACATTAAAATCAAATTTATTCCCGTTTATTCAGTGTCACATGATCCTTCAGAAATCATTCTTATATGCTAATCTATTATGATTTCTATTATGATTTATCATGTTATAAATGGTTTATATTTTAAATAAATGTTGTTCTTTTTAACTTTTTATTAATCAAAGAATCCTGATAAAAGCATCACAGGTTCCAAAAAAAATTTGGCAGAACAACTGTTGGCAACATTGATTATTCTAAAAATAAATCAACATATTAGAATGATTTCTGTAAGTATCATGTGACACTGAAGACTGGAGTAATGATGCTGAAAATTCAGCTTTGCATCACAGGAATAAATTCTATTTTTAAGTATATTAAAATAACAACCATTATTTTATATTCTAATAACATTTTGCAATATTACTGTTTTTTCTGTATTTTTGATTAAATAATTGAAGCCTTAATGAGCACAAGAGACTTCTTTAAAAAATATTACAAGTCTTACTGATCACAATGAATTGAATGGCAGTGTAGATATTCAAGATAAATACAAATCATACTGTATCAAAAAATGCTCTTACAGTATTTTGGCAATAAAAGATTAAAACTGAGATATCTGGTTTGAGAAACTGTTAAGATCTCTTCTGAAACTATATAGTTTATACTATATGGGTAATTTCTTAATGAATTCATTATCATAATATAGTAATAAAAATCAATCTTTTTTTTTTTAATTTTTTAATTTAATTCAGTACTACCATGATACATGTCAACTAAAACCATAAAACCATAAAACCATAAAAACTTCATTACTTAAAATAAAATAAATAATACATTAAATAAATTATAAAAACCTTTTTTAAATTAGCTAGGTGCCAAATTTCCTATTTTAATTTAATGTAACTTGATGTGCTAGAATAGTTAAACTATAAAATATAAATACAAACAGTACAAACAAAAAAGACATATTTAAAAACATAAATATAACAACATATTAAAAACAAAATACAGACTTTAACTAAAAATAAAAAAAGTATCTCAAACAACATGGTCGCATACTTACAATTCTTTTCATTAAATATTATTAATAATATTATTTAGTATTTTTATTTTAATTAATACTGATATTATTATCAATAATAATAATAATATTTCCTTTATTTTGAAGTGCCTGTGCTGTGATATTAAATATCAAATAAAATGTCATATTAGACAAAAAAAACAAACAAACTGTATAATAGGTCTGATTGCCTTTAAGCAGACGATAATTATTTTCTCTTAATTTTTTTTGGGTGAGATATGACATGCCCAGATATTTTTCATGAGATTCACCGAAACATGTTTATTAGCCATGTGGAAAAGCCAGTTTCATTTATTATGTAAGCCTTGATTTTACAATTACGTTTTTTTTTTTTTTTAAAGAACAAAGTTAATATTACATCAGTTATATATTATATCTCATAATCATATAACAATATGACATACAGATATAATTTATTATATCCTCATATCAGTGAAAATTATTTACAGCATATGAAGAGGTCACTCACTCTCGGCAGTGCTGAGTGAATCCGGGGTGGCGGGATCTGGACTGGTCCCAGAACAGCCTCCGCTGAGGATCTGCTGAATCAGAGCAGGGCTAATCTGTGTGAACTGATCTCTGGTCAGCGATGAAGAGTTCAGCTGGTGAATCCTCAACAGGTCTTCAGCGCTGAAGCAGGCCTGTGAGCGCAACAGTATCCACACTGAGACATGCAAATGTACGAATGCATAAAACATATTTCCACATTAATATTTCATTTCACACCACAGCGGTGCCGTTGCTCCGATAATCACGCGTGAAACTCTCGTATTTACTGTTTGCTGAATTATTAATTCCACGGATGTCAGACGACAGGTCTTATTTAGACGCCGTGTAAGCTTAAAGAAATTGGAAATATTCATCATGATTAAAAACGAGCTGGATGTACGTCAGCACATGTAGTGCTTAATTTCACTGTGATTATGACTGTGGACAGATGAGACGCGTATGTCACAACATCCATCAAAAGAAATAAACATTAGCGGCCGCTGCTGACACTTGATGTTACAGGCCTTGTAATGATTTCTCATGCAGCCACATGATTGCTCTCTTCGTCAACTGCCATGGCTAAATGATTGGATTTCTGTGGTGTGCAAAGATTTCCCATGATGCCCCATAAACCTACAGAATGTACAGGAAAAGATACGTTTTTATGCCGACGTAAGATTTAGTGAAGCACAGAATCTGGAATTGGAATCAATTTACTGAATTGCTATTCAAAGAAATTCAACAGGTAATGCATTCTGGGAAATAAAGTATTAGAAAACCCTTGTTTAATTTATGACTATAACCATCAATGGTGTGAGATGAGCTATGTGTCCAGATGTGTTACTTAATGCTTCAAATCAATGCGTGATTGATTACCACAACCATGTGACCTGATAAAAAGTCAATAATTTAAATTGCATATAACTGCAAATAATTCTTGAAAAAAAAAATTTATATATATATATATATATATATATATATATATACACACACATACGTATATATAAATAATGAACAAAAAAGGATCTAAATATTTGTATTTCTTTACGAATTATTTTGTTTGTTAACTTCCATTTAAATGTGACTACTGTTTATGAAAATGTATTTGATAATAATATTTATATTTATCAATAATTATTATTCATAATTAATTATATTTTTCTGTATTTTGTATACTATAAATGTGCTTAATTATTGCATGATTGATCACCACGTGAGTTCCAGGTTGGAGTTTGTAAGTTGATGAAGGTTTTTTTTTTTTTTACTACAAAAAGTAATTATAAATTAAAATCAAATAATTCTGGGGGAAGAAAAAAAAAACATACCAAAAGGACTGTAATATAAATATTTGTTAACCTGCATTTCATGTGACTATTAATAATAATAATAATAATAATAACCTATACATATGTGTGTGTGTGTGTGTGTGTGTGTGTATTATATTATATTATATTATGTTATAAGTGTTATAATTTTTCCTGTATTTTTACTGTGTTTAATATAATAATAATTATTATTATTTATTTATGAGTTGAAGGTAATAATTCAATCTACAAAACGTAATTCTAAATTAAAATAAAATAATTTTGGGAGAGGGGGAAATAAAAACATACTAAAAGGATTTCAATATAAATATTTTATTTGTTAACCTGCATTTCATGTGACCATTAATAATAATAATAATAATAATAATAACATTAATTTTTATTTATTTATTTATTTTTACCATTAATACTATTTTTCTGTATTTTTTATATGCTTAATTAATGCATGACTGATTACCACAGGAGTTCCCAAACTGGGGTTTGTGAGCTGATAATAAAGTAATAATTTAAACTACAAAAAGTAATATTAAAATGAAATATTTTAGAAAAAAAAAAAAGATTTAAATATAAATATTTTATTTGTTAACCTACCTTTAAAGTGACCATTAACAATAATAATAAATTATTGATTAATAAATTCTAATAAATATTAATCATATTTTTCCATATTTGTGCTTAATTAATGCATGACTGATTACTGCAGGAGTTGATGAAAAGTTAATTTAACTTAAATAATTAAAGTTAATTTAAATAACTTACTCTAATTAAAACAAAATCAAAATAAAACATTTACTAAATTTAAAGTTAACAAACACAATTTGAGATTTTAATAATGCATTAGTAAATGCTGAAATTAACTAAGATTAACAAATTCTGTAGAAGTATTGTTCATTCTTAGTTCATGTTAACTAATTGTAAAGTGTTAACCAAAAATCTTTTAGGTTAAAGTGGTCCGGCTGACCGAAAAAAATGTTCAGAATCCCCTGATTACCATGTCCCAACTGCTGTTGGTCTGATGAACATCCATGGCCAGACGACTGTGCCTCTTTCTGCTGAGCTGGCTTTCATGGTCAAGGTGTTCATGCTCATGGTCATGTTCCCCTCCACCCAGGCTTAAAGCATTTAGAAGCCCTTCAAAATCTGAGAATAATAATATTATTAAAAACAAAATAAAACAAAACATGATCACAACAGCTCAGGATTAAAGCATATATTATACTGATGCAAAACATTAAAGACCAAATGATTCAGAAGTTCGAACAAGGACATATTGAAGGGCTTGTGGTTTCTAAACAGCCCCAAAAAATTATAAATAAATAAATAAAAATAAAACCATTAAAATGTTAATTTCTTGAAATAAAATGTAAGGGGAAAAAAATAAAATAACACCTAAAAACCTCACATTTATTTTAAGTTAGTTGCCATTTAAGGCAACGTAAAGATGAAGTATTAAAATCATTTAGACAAAATGCATTTAAAATATATTAAAAAGGGTTTAATTAAAATTAAAATGAGAAATGATAATACAAAAATAAAAACTGCTAATGGTATGATGCTAAAGTTTTCAAATATTATTTCTATTTTATTTCAAATAACAAAAATGTTTTTAATAGTTTTAGTGTTTGTTAAAGATAACAGCACTATCTGAGCAAATTTTATGAAAATATTGCTCGAAAGATGTATTGTTAGACAGTCATACCATGAAGTGTGAGATTATCAGAGCCAAAATGGCTGAAGATGTAATCCAGGAAGTACTGCTGTTCAGGAAGGTTGTATGCTTTCATGCAGTCTCCACGCAGGGCGTGATAGAGGACATTTCCCATCACGGAGTCCAGTTCTGTGTGCGTGTGATCGCCGTGCTGATGGCTGCTCTCTTCCAGGATGTCCTTCATAGTGAGACAGGGCTAAAACAACAGATAAACAAGACAGATGTGGCCGTCAGCGTCAGATGTCCATCATGTGTCAGTTTGCATTACGTCTTAAGAGGCTTGCTGTCATTCTCAATGGCAAAAGTCAAGCAGCAATTAGCCTTTACATTATTTTACTTTACAGACAACCGTGAGCATTCATTAGACAACATCATAAAAATAACTAACACTTCTGTTGTGTTCAAAAGTTAAGTACAGTTTTTGATTTCCATGCAAATTGCCAAAAATTACCACTATATAAATTCATGTAAAAACAGAAAACCTCTTTAGAAGCTTGTCAGAGACTTTGAACTGAACAATTGACATTTATTTTGTGTTATTTTTATTGTTCTAGAGGTCAATTTTACCAGTATTTTTATGTTCAAAATTTATTGCACAGACACAAAATTGATTAAACTTACATACAATTGTGTGTCTTTAGTGTTTTTGAAAGTGATGATGTCATTATACTGAAACAATTTATAAAAACACTTTTTATTACTTAAAATTAAATAAATAGAAAAGAAAATATTTACCAAATTCAGTTAGTTGCCAACAAAGGCAACATTTCTAATTTTCACTTATTTTAGGTTGAAGTAATAAAATCACTAAAACTGAAGTAAAAGTAATACAAATCTATATAAATATATATATATATATATATATATACATATAAAAAAAAACTAATAAAACTGACCTAAACAACTAATTTTTATGTTTAAAATCAGCTGCACAGACACAAAATTGATAGATTTTTTGACTGTGAAACTAAAGGATGAAAGTAATTTTTTTCTTGGATGAATCTCAGTTTAGTGTAAACTTTAAGTATTAAATTTCATAAGTTCTCAGGTATTTCATACTTCAGTCTTCTACAAGCTACTATAAAGGTTTTTAGTGTATTTAGTGTTTTTCAAAGTGTTGAATTTAGTTTAAAATAAAAAAGGAAAAAAATATAAGCTACAATGAAAATTTGCTGTTTTGTGTCTTTTTTTAAACTAAAACTTAAAAAACATTTTTATTACTTAAAAAAAAAAAAAAAAGAAAAACAAAATCTAAAAAAATTCAGTTAGTTGCCAATAAAGGCAACATTTCTAATTTAAAACAAATAAGACTAAAAAAACAAACTGAAGTAAAATTAAGAAAATCTTTATAGTTATAATTTCAACAAATAATAAAAATTAAAATGACTAAAACTTTAACATATTTTGCATGATCTCAGTATCGAATAAACTGAGTCATGAATTTAATAAGTCCTCATGTATTTCATATTTCAGTCTTCGACAAGCTACAATAGTTTTTTAGTGTATTTAGTGTTTTTCAAAGTGTTGAATTTAGTTTAAAATAAAAAAAAGAAAAGAAAATATAGCCTAAGATTTGCTGTTTTAAGTGTATTTTTTAAAACTAAAACATAAAAAAACATTCATTACTTAAAATAAATGAAAAACTAAATGAAAATCTAAAAAATTCTAAAAAAATAAGTTAGTTGCCAATAAAATCAACATTTCTAATTTTCATTTAGTTTAAGAACTAAAATAACAAACTGAAATGAAGTGTATAGAATCTTTATAGTTATATATTTTTTAAAAAAGTAATAAAAATTAAAATGAATAAAACTTTTACGTTCAAAACGTTACGTTATTTTACGTTCAAAATGAGCTGCACAGACACAAAATTGTCAGATGTTTTGACTATGAAACTCAACTAGATGATGAAAGTGATTTTTTGTATGATTTCAATATTAGTCATAAATTTCATAAGTTCTCATGTATTTCATATTCGACAAGCTACAATAAAGTTTTTAAAAATGCTGAATTTAGCTTAAAATAAAAAAGAAAAGAAAATATAAGCTACAATAAAGATTTGCTGTTTTTAGTGTCTTTTTCTGAACTAAAACATGAAAAAACATTTTCATTACTTAAAAAAAAAAATCTAAAAAAAAATTCAGTTCCTTGCCAATAAAGGCAACATTTCTAATTTTCATTTACTTTAAGAAATAAAATAGCTAAAATTGAAATAAAAATGATTACAATTTTCTATATAGATATATTTAAAAAATATATATTAAAATGACTTAAAGAAACAACAAAATTACTAAAACTAACATGTTTAAAATTACCTTGCACAGACACAAAATTGTAAAACTAGATAATGAATCAGTGAATCTATTTTTCTTGGATGATTCAGTCTCAGTTTCCTTAAATTCTATAAGTCCTCGTGTATTTCACTTTTTTGTTTCTGACAAGCTACATTAAATGTTTATCTGACTCTTTAGTGTTGAATGTTGAGTTGAAACTTTGCATGCACATTTATGACCCTAAATGAGAAAAAAAGTCACCAAAAACAAAATCAAGATGAAACAAGTAGTTCAACAGTATTTCAAGCAATTTGTAAATCAGGTGTGGGTCAAATTAATCCCAACACAATGGGAGTGCTAACAAAATAACACTTCATCCTGATAACCAGTTAGTTGTGCTGACCTCATGAGTGTCAGGCTGATAGTATTTCTCCATCTCATGAAACATGTTCTCCAAACCCTCGTTTTCAGTGATGTCTCCATGCGGAGGATGTTCAGTGGTGCTGTTATGGCCGTGGTCGTGGCCGTAGAGCATTTCGATGAAGTGATCGGTCTCTTCGGCCCAGCGGCCCTCCTGTACGGCACTGCAAGTCTCCAGCGGAGTGCTGAGGAACAAACAGAAGCCAGGAGCCACGGTGAAGAAATCCTCCATCTGAAGCCCCTGTGAGCTGCTGTAGTTTCCCAACAGCTGAGAGAGATGATCCACTGAAAGACACTACAGACAGGAGACAGAAAGACAGAGCACTTAATGGTGAAACAATGACTATATAAATGTTGCATTTAATGCAACTACAGAAAAAACCATTGGTTTTTCATGCACTGGTCAATTTTGGTTCTATAATATGTCTTCTTTCAGACTAGTGGAAAGAAAAAATTAAAATTTCAAAATTAAAAACATTAAAAATGCACAATGAAATGTTTATTACACTTCATAAATTTGCATCTGTCGGTTTTAAGTACAGAACATTTTTTTTTTTAAGGACATAAGATTTTTTTGCTCTTGCACTGAGCCAAAAAACTCCACTTAAAATGTAAAAACTGATTTTTCAAAGTTTTAAAGTCGGGACTGTTTTACAAGAAATACTATTTCAGTCTTTCTACTACAAATTTTGTTTCATTCAATGCGTTAATTCCCATTTCTTTGTAATTAACTGTAAAATTTACCAGCAATTTCTGAGTGAAAATTGTTATTACAAATTTACTATTGCTATCTATATTCTGAAGGTTTTTATAAAGGAGTTTGTTTGTTTATCATTTACCTGATACATTTTAATAATTACATTTAATTTCTAAAAACACGATGAAAATGTTTTTATGAATAAAATATTTTCATTTCTTTTTTTGTCTGGTTGTTTTTTCTGATTTATTTGATCCTATTCAGCTGTCTTGCCTTAAACAACACAGAGATGTATTTGAGATGATTTATTTTGTATACGATCTTAGTTTGTTATAATTTAATCTAACTGAAAATAATACTCCATTCAGCCCTTTTGTGGAACTTTGTTGCTGCTTACAAACCTAAAACCTACATAACAAAAAATTAATATTTACCCAACTAAAAAATGTTTCAAAACATTTTTTATGGAGGAACACAAATCTCCAATCTACATAAAAATAATGCTCAAAGCAATAGAAAGTTCAATGTACAAATACAGACATGCAAAACTCCACAGCTCCTGCCAAAATCTCATAACTGTGGTATATATTAACTATCACTGTCCTCAAAAAAACAAAGAGATTTCCGTCTTACTGTTGTGGAGACAGACAATAATTTATTTTTACAGTTCTACCTCTACAAAAAACATGAATGCTTATATGATCACTGATTAAATAAACTGTCAAATAAATAAAAATAAAATAAAACACCTGATCTAAGTCATGTTTTCAGCAAAACTTGTTTTCAGTCAGATTTTTATTTATATATTGATTAATTCATTATTATTATTTTCCAGAAAACCATGGGTTTATTGTTCATAATTTCTAATGATGGTAATATATTTTATAAAGGTCGGTAACTTATAAGGTTAAAGAGTCAAAGTCCAGTCGCACAAACACTTTTTCCTAGTGCTTTTGGTGATCAATATGGTTATGTTGGTTTTGTGAATACAGTAAAACCAAAATGGCAAACATTGTCTGTTTTTATGTGTTTTTTTATCTCTTTCTCTTTTCTTTTTAACATATCTGATTTTACCTAAAAGGTTAAACTCAGGACAATAAGAGCAAAACCTGTTTTTTCATAAATGTAAAGTTGGGTAAAGTTTTATGCATTTTTTGTTCTTGTTTTATTAATAGTTTTGCATTTCATAACTGTTTACCTTTTTAAAATATTGAATGACCCAACAAGTTCTTAGAACTTTGGCTAATGTTCTGGCAACGTTCGTGCAAAGTTACATACATGTTTTTCCAGTAACGTTGATAGACTGCTCGTTCAACTTTATCGGCCTTTGCAAATGTTCGAGAAACATTAAAAATGTTTTTTTTTCTTCCTGAATCATTTTAGTTTGACATTCATCTAACGGTTTTTAAACGTTCAGAGAACATTTAAAAGTAACTTTCCATAATATCTGTAAAATGATTAAATGGAACGTTCAAAAAACAAACAAACAAACAAAACAAACAAACAAACAAAAAACTTTCTGAAACGTTTTAGTTTGACGTTCATCCAATCTTTTTTTTTTTTTTAATATCACCACTCGTTTTAGAACATTCAGAGAACATTCTAAAGTAACTTTCCATAATGTTTGAAAAATGAATGGAATGTTCCCTTAAGGTTCGTATAACCAATTCTTTTAATGTTTTTTTTTTTAAAAACCGTTTTAAACGGTTAAAGAACATTCTAAAATAACGTTTTCAGAATCTAATGGGAACATTCTTAGAACATAATTTTGTTATCAGGGCACTTTCTCATAAAATTTAAATACAGATAAATGCCACAGGTTCGCACTGTGACAACATGCCCCCAAAGCGCCCAATGGGTGTTGAACGAACTCAAGTCTTTTATACTTGAAAAAGTAACTTGTCACAGCACAAGACCACTTGAAATAAAGGTAAAAAGGAGATTAAAGGTGATTAAAATTGCGCAAAGTTTAAGACTTTGGGACCGGTTGCAACACACGTTCAATCTGTTCATGAGCTGCGTGTCAGCCACGGCACTGATTCTTTATTTTTCTTCTTAAACGTGATTTACAAGTTAGTAACTTGTATTTTAGCCTATATATATATAAGGTTTACGTTGCATATCCTTATGTGTTAGCCTATAAAACAGTGATTTACGCGCCTATTCTTCAGTAAGATTTGTTCCCACAGCTGTAACGCACGAGCCTTCTTCAGCCGCCGTGGGCGCGCGCTGGACCTCGACCTTTCCAAAAGTCCGCAAATATATCCTACCTTTTCACACGACACACCGGAGCACTGCACACGGTTCTCCAGCCGTTTAAACAGCGAGAGAAGCGCATCTTCTGTGAGGTACTCTTCACCTGGAGCCAGCAAATCCACGACTTTCCTGTAAATGTCATTTTTATCCCCACTCGCGCCGGTAAACACGCCGAGGCAGGCGAAACACAAAAGCAGAACGCCTCTAGTCTCCATAATCGCTGTGTTTTATGTCGTTTTTCGGTATTCAGAGGGGTTTTCAGGTGAGATGGGTCCGATGGACTACCTGCACACGCTCACACACACGCAGAGCAGCTTTAAAAGATCCTCACATGGTTGATACTTCTTCTTGCCCTCTGATTGGTCACTTCTCCACCTGCACTCAAATACGTCTCATAAAGGAGGGAAGCCTCTTCCGTTCACTTGCACTGAGGGGTTCGGACAGGGGCTGCCCGGTCTTTAGATCACATTATGGGACTTTTCAACACTTGCCCTGTAGAAATAATACCAAACATGTGATATTTAATACAGAAAATGACTGAGAAGAGCTGCTGCAAATTGAAATGCTGCATATCAATACATCTCATCTCAGAATGGGCCTAATTACACGTCTGAGTGAAGCGTTCATTGAATGGAGGAACTCAGTAAGGCACGTTTGAGAAACAATCCAACTAGTGGTATTAAATATTACAGTTAGATTTTCAGAAAAAGTTTGCATACTGTGCATATAAGGCCAGATGGTCTTTTTACCACAGAGCTGTTTATAATATCAAGACAAAAGTCAACAAACTGCATAATGAAGACCAAAAAATGACTAGTTTTCCCGCACAAATGTGCAGCTGCTATATTTGTTGTGGTAATTTTACACACTGTGACAACTTGCCCCACTCAGTGACAATATTCCCCACCAGCATTTGATAGATGACTTTTACTGTATGTGCTTTTCTGGGTAACAACGCTGGTAAAAACATTTCCATAGTCTGTAAGGTTTGCTTTTACGCAGAAATCAACTTTAAAATCTGTCTGGATACGCAGCATTGCATTGAAGTTGTAAAATGCTGATAAACACAAACCTGACACATCACATTCTATATTAATGCAACAAGTTATGCTGCTTAGCAACAGTAAACAAACACAATTAGAATGAACTTCAATACTAAGCAAAATCATTTGTCTGATTATTGTTATTGTCATAAAAACAATAAGAAAGCATTTATTACTGTGGTTTTAAGAGGGTTTAAAGGACAGTATTTAGTAATATTATCCAGGAAATTTAATTGCACTGACATTAAACAAGAACACAATTTGAACTGAATTCTAACAGTAACATTAACACACATTGAACTGAATTGAAACAACATTAAACTGAATAAGCTGAATAAATGACACTTTTGTCTTCTGTAGAGCTGATTTATAGCTGAATGTGTTTTAAAATTGATACATTTTACAAAATGAACACTGTTATTGTCCTGTTTATCACTGTGAAGCTGCTTTGAAACAATCTGCATTGTACATAGCCCTACAGAAATAAATGTGATTTGGCTTAAACATAATAAAATCACTGTAATGCATGGAGCCTTGTGCTTTATTGCATTCAATTTTATTGCATTAAACTTTTTTCTAGTGCACTCAGAAACCATTTGTACCTTTTCAAATGGTACATCTTTGTACCCTATTAACGGTGCATATTGGTACCTTAATAGTACATACTACTACCTAAGTGGTATATATTAGTACCTTTTGAAAGGTTACTGCCCCAGTGAGAGCTTTTGTGCCTTTTTTCAGAGTGTAAAATGAGAACTTAATGAACCTTGCTTAGTTAAACATGCAACAATGACAAACAATATAGTTAATATACTGTTTGAAGCATTTATTTTTGCATAACGCACAGCTTAATATACAAATAAATTAAGAGTACTACACAGTATACAAATGGTTATTGCACAATATGCCGTAAACAGTACACAAGTAATCCACAACAAAACATCTCAGATCCACCTGCACAAAAACCAAGAATAACCATCAAAAACTGGCCTCGGATCTATATAACAGTCTCAAACAAAGCAGCTTTTAGAGTTTGAGGTGTTAGTTTGCTGTAGGACACAGCAAACATGGAACGATTGAAGATGTGAGCGGGGCGGATTTGTCAACAGGAAGTGAAAAGTCAACAGCCAGTCAAAAGGGATGTTGTTTGCACATCACTGAATGGAATGAGGTCAGTTAGCAGCTGAGAACTTTATGACATTTACCTCATAAATATGAGGAAGAGGAGGATGAGATGAGCTCTGAACTGAACAAAGTGAGTGACACTAAAACATCATGTTCTTCAGATCTTGTTTTTCAGGAGACTTAATGGAGTTATTTTAGTATTAGCTTTGCCTCTGATGTTCTAAAATTCTAAGAACATAAGTGATTTCTTCTAAAAGAATTCTCTAGAATTCTTCTAAAATGTTCTAAAATTCGGAAAAATAACTGTCATGCAGTAAGCATCACTGTCAAAACAATTTTTTAAAGAAAATACAGAATTTTTCTACTTCAAAATTTTATGTTTAATTCACTATCATTTGCGATTCTGGTGAAAATCAAAGTAAATCCTACACTTTTTTCAGTGTAGAGCTATAAAATTAATTTGAATTATTTTGACGGTTCATACTGAAATCTCTGATATTGTTAAAACCTCCTGAAGAGACACATGTGAGATTATTACTAGGGGCCTTTTTTCAGGAGGAATTTGTTTTCTCATTGAATCTCGTTGTCTAGGAGAAAGCATCAGGCTAACAAAGAGATCTCATTTGTGATTTGTGTTTTAAAGCATTCTCTTGTGACCGAAAGGTGACACCTGTGTGATGTACCTGTTGGTGCTTCAGGATCTTCAGGTGGGCTGTTTGAACCGTGGGAAGCTTCTTATTTACCCTAAAAAGAAAGAAATACCCTATTATTGTATCTTACAGTCTTAATCTTTATGTGAAGCTCGGATAATCCAGGAGGAGTGTCTTCAACAATTAATATCACAACTGTCATAAAATCATCTTTTCTACAGATTTGGCCATTGGAGGGCGCCCTTGTCCCTACTAAGGCAGAAACTAAACCAGATCAAGTTCATCAGTGAGGGATCTGCAAAGAAAATTTTGGAGACTTTAGTATGAGTAGATGAAACATTTTACCTTTTGCTTAGGGCTAGTTTATCCGTTCTGAACAGCAGGGGTTGTCAACATTATTACATTATGCTACTCTAGTTTTCTTGTTTCTCAATTAACACGCTTACATTTACAATAGTGTTCTGGATTCACTGCTGCACTTTAGTGTGCAAAAAATAGATTTACAGTTTAATGACAATTTTATGCTTGTTAGAATCAAGCAAAAATGAAATTAGATGTTATTTCTTTCAATTACACATTCTTAAGGTGAAATATGTAGCTCCTGCACCATTACAATCAACAAATGTTTAAACAGGTTCCCTGAACCCTCCATTTTTGCATATTTGTAAAGAAATTCATGCATGCATTTGTCTTTTTGCATGTTTTTTTTTTTGGTTTTAATGCATGTATTGATGAATGCATTCATGAATTTTGCATGAAAAATATATTTAATGAGTGACTGACTTACAATACACTTTCTCCTATACATGCGTATAAACTTAAGCCTACAATTGACCTGCATAAACCTTAATGTGTAAAGAAAATCATTTTACATGCAAACATAATTTAATGAGTGATTCACCTTCAAATAAATAGAACAAATACACTTACACGTTTATATAAACTTTAGTCTAAAGTAAACTCACATAAGCCATTCATTTATAAACATGCATGCATGCATTTATAAAGAAAAGTTTCTTTTTGCATGTAAAAAAGTGTGATGACCTTTAAAAGTAAGAAAAGACTTTCTTCCATACATGCATATACCTTTATCATAAAATAAACTTGCATAAACTTATGTAATAAATGCATGAATGCATGAATTTGTAGTAAAAATGTCTCTTTTTGCATATAAAAAATATACTATTTAATGATTAACTTACCTTCAAATCAACTTGTAGAACAAATACACTTTTTCCTAAACATGCTTTTAACTTTCAGCCTAAAATAAATCTGGATAAACCACCCATTTAGGTAAATACATTATTGCATGCATGTATTTTTTTTTGAGTAATCTACCTTTAAATGAAGTTGTAGAACAAATATACATGCATATAAACTCTAGCCTAAAATAAACCACCCATTTATAAACATGCATTAATATATGCATGCCTGAATTTGTAAAGAAATGTTTTTGCATGCAAGTTAAACACACTTTGCATAACATGCACACATATTCAGAATCTTTCAAATAAAGTTCTGTACATGCAGTACCTCTATGAATCTCCAGGGGTCCAGTGACAGAGAGAACAAAATTGGCATATGACCCAGATCAGACCTGAACCCATGAGTCATCAGCTCTCCTGTGTCTCACACACACACACGTCACCTACTGTGCCACAGTTCTGACGCTTTTTAAAACTCTTGTGGTTCACACTAACCGCCGATTCTTGTGGGGACCAACAAGGACCGTCAAAGTTCAAAGGTCGCTCTTCCTGCACCGTTCCCAAATCTCCTCCACAGAGACCTGCAACCGTCAATTTAATAAAAGCCTCCAATATAACATTCTGCTTACTGTTGCAGCATGCTGAGACTGGACAGAAGCCTGCAGGTAAAAGCTTAATAAGACCTCACCACCACACACTAGTGCCGTTTTTACACGGCTAATAATATAAGCGCCGTAGCCCCTGAGAGTAGAGAAACAGGCAGAGAAAGCCGACAAGCAGATATTAACCACCTTGCTTTATTACAAACAGCCTCTATTACTGCTAAAGATAGCCGATCCCTCGCTACCGCAGGGTCTCGAGTGTAGCGGAGGGCTGTTAGCCGGTAATTTAGGATGAGAGGGAGCGCTCATGATATTGATCTTAGCTCGGCTTTTGCTGAGCAGAGTGGAAAAAAACGAGAGTCAGAGAAGGTATGAGGCATCCCAGCGATCCCATTGGCTCCCGGATCTATTATCTTACACTCAGGCTGACTCGGCCGTCCTGTGACAGCGGTCTGCCTTCTATTGTTATGTTAAGTATACTTTATTAGCAGCTTGCAGTCTATTTAGGGACAATTCATAGAGGGTTTCAAGTGCAGATGGGGACTTGTATGGGAGAAAGCACAGATTTGACAAATTTTGTTGTTGAATATGCTCAACAAAGGCATATCAAGATTGTTAGGCCTCATTACACATAAATGCATGCAAATATAAAAAGGTGATTAAAATGGTGAAAAACTACACTTGCCATAACTTTACCCTAAAATAATTTAGAATCACCCATTTATATAAAGGCATTAATGAATGCATGTATATAAACATTCTAAACATTCTAATTCTATTTAAAATTTCAGAATTCTCTAATCCTGTCTTATACACATTATAATGCATGCAGCATATTTAAGATTCATTGCAGGACTATTTAAAATTAACTACTCAAAACAAACAAACAAAAAAAGCTTAAAAATGGGTAAATAGGAAATACACTTGCTATTCATGCGTATAAGCGTTCTCCTAAAATAAACTATCAAAAAACACCCATTTAAAAAAAACGCATGTGCATGCAAGCATGAATTTGTAACAACTTTTTTGCATGTAAAAAAAGACTCTTTAATGAGTTTCTGAAGGTCTGTTTGTGTTTAGCAACACTCTTGCTTGTCTGCGGCAGTTTATTATTTGCCGCTGATTTGATTTTGCATTGTGTAAATGACAAGATTGATGGCATGGGCTGTTCCTGACAGACCCTCTCTGCTCTCACACATGAGCTCACCCTCCCTCACTGTCTCCAGTTAATGATCTTCATATTAAGATCACTTTAGGACCCAGGAGTGGAGAGGGGCCCGTCCCACATGGGGGCCGCCTTTGTGTCTGGATAGACACAGGGGAGACTGGAGACATTAACACCACCTCAAATCACGCAATGATCCCCACCACCCCCAAACACACACACACACACACAAACATTCATCTACCTCTTTTCTTATAGTAAACTTGCCATTTGACATGCACATTGCACACTTTGCTACTCTTTTTACTAGTTGCATCTTATTAATCCATTTCATCCTTGTGTGTGTTATTAAGTGATTTTAAACTTTACATTTCAATGTCTTTACTTTTCTGTAAAGCTTCTATTTTGCACACAAATTCACCTAGACACACACACACACACACACAGACAGATCTGGCCAATCACAAATGAAGCGTTAAATGAAGAAACATATAGTAGTGCTCTCAAGGGACAGAGGGTCTTTTACACAAAAGGAGCGTCCCGTCTGAGACGGCGCTGTCATTAGCTTCTGGCTCCGCCTCAACACTTCAGCAGCCAATTAAAGGTTACCCTCGATCTACTGCACTGTCAGACGAGGCCAGTCTAAACCACGCCCATTTACGACAGCAACAATGCCGCTTTTCAACAATGTCTCTTCCATTGCTTCAAGTGCCATTGTGAGACCTACTGCTTGACGATAAAACAGGTGAAAAAAGCCTAGATGCACATTCAAGTAGGGTGTATATATTGTATAAACGACCTCATCCTAGCAACAGCACAGCAACATATTAAAATGGCAAACAAGCTTTTGCATGAACAAATAACAACAGTTTGTGTGATGTTTGTGTGAAGTTAAAAATTCACCACTGCAAGCTATTTAAAAAAAAAAAAATAAATAAATAAATGTTATGGTCACTGCATGCAAATTTTGTCAGGATGAAAATCAACACCATAGCGCCACAAAAAAAAAAAAAAAAAAATTAAAAAATTAAATAAAATAAATGACTTTCATAGAAATTAATAATATAACGTTTAGATACAGCAAATAATAAAGTATGTAAATGCAAATATTTCTAGCTATGTTTAACTTGGGGATATTTATCAGACATGTTATTATTCACGTATCTGCTATAAACATCTCAACTTTGATTAACTTGCATTAAATCTATTTAAAACAATGCTTTATCAGCACAAAGGGGCACTAAAACAGGAATTAGCATTAACATCTTCTGTAAGAAATTTTCCAATTTCTTTGCAACAGTTTAAAGAGAAACTTGCTGAGCAAGTTAGTTAAAATTGAGAAGTTGATAGCAACTACTTGAATAACCATCCACATAATATCCCCAAATTAAATTGTGAGTACTTTATAGGTGGCTTTTAGAGAATGGTAATTTAAAAATGAACCCAGAAACATATTTAAAAGCTTGGCTATTGCATTGAAAGTGTGTTCCTATTGTACATATTTAAACACTTTGGCTGCTCTGGTGAAAACCACAAACAAATTTGGCACATATAATAGCATGAAAAACGAAATAAGAAAATTTGAGCGTCCACTTAGTGTTTCAATGATGCAAATTCTCTGAAATGGAGATGCCAAAACTAGCAGTCGACTGAACTAGTATCTGATGCACGATGCATCTGGCATTTTTCTTACATCACTTGCATTGATTATTTCCAGTTTTACAATATCTAATAGAGCAAAAGCATGAAGCCAACAGCTATAGTTACTGTGAAGACTGATATACTCTGTTGTACTGAATTTGGATTGTAATATCTCATAAGCTTCTAGCCAAAACAACAAAAAAGCATCACATTTCAATTCATATCAGCCATTAGACAACTTTCAAACACTGTTTTTCACAAACACACTGTTTTGAGCACATGCACATTCAAAGTTGCCATCAATCTGTGATGAGAAGTGGTGTTGTCTGTGTTTCCAGAGCTTGTTGTCTGTTTAAGGGAAGATTTATGGCATCTAACTTCACGATGATAGGTTTTATAGCATAACAAGTACTGTTGTCCCAATCAGCTGCTGGATGATGGATCTGTTGTGGAGTGAGAGACAGTGCGACTGAACGAGGAACTCTTGCTACTGGAATGATGAACCTCACAAAGCAAGATTGATGCTCTGTCCCGGACAGCGTATGAATTAACATCTCCTTCTCGCTTGTTTACACGCTCTTCCCCTTTCCTTCCTGCTAACATTGGCTTTCTAATCAAATCAGATCAAATCAACAGTGCTTTACTGCTGTGATTGTCAAACTAGCACCGGAGCATTCGTATGAATTAATTAGCATTAATATAATCGGCAGTAACAGCGATAACTGCATAAACATGAGATGTGCTCATTATTTATACTGTATATGAATAACGGGATGCTTGTAATGTCAAAAACGCCACCGTCGTTGAGTGTTACTGCGCTAATGTGAGCTGATTTAGATGCTTTTTGAAATGACAGTCACGTACAGGTACATACAGGTTCTGTTACCTGTTGATTTGAGGGTGGCAATATCTGGAGATGAGCTCTGGTTTTCACTAAAGCATTTTGTGGGCTACAGCTTTTATTATGTGGTTTAATACCCAGAAGACTGTGGGCTTGATACTCTGTGCCACTCCTATTCTACTGTGCCTGATCTGCAGATATTTCATTTGTGAATATATTTGTTTCCAGGAGCAAATATAAATGTAACTATTCCACATGTTTTGGGTTGAAGAGATATATATGTATATATAAACCCCAGGAACCTCACTGCAATGACCTAAAACCACCCAGAACACCCTAGCAACCACACAGAACATACTGGAAACAACATAACAAGCCCTATAAATGACCTAGAACACAGTAACCACATAGCAACATCCTACAAACCACCCACCCCAGCAACCACATAGCAACACCCTATAAACCACAGAGAACACACCAGCAACCACATAGCAACCTCCTACAGGCCACCCATCCCAGCAACACATAGCAACATCCTACAAACTACCCGGAACCCCCCAGCAACACCCTACAAGACACCTCACCCAACAACCACACAATAATGTCCTAAAAACTATCAAGAAGCCCCCAGCAACATCCTACAAGCCACCAAACCCAGAAACCACGCAATAATGCCCTACAAACTACCAAGAACCCCAACAACCACAGGTGACGCCCTATAAACTACCCGAATCCCCAGCAACACCCTACAAGCCACCCAACCCAGCACACAATAAAGCCCTACAAACTACCAAGAGCCCCCAAGCAACCAGATATTAATGCCCTATAAAACACCCAGAGCACCCAGCAACCACATAGTAACACCCTACAAACCACCCAGAACACTCCAGCACACAGCAACACCCTATAAACCACCCAGAACACCACAGCAATCACATTCAGTATCAATGCCCTACAAGCCACCCACCGCATCAACCACATAGTAACACCCTATAAACCACACAAAACACTCCTGCAAGCACATAGCAACACCCTACAAACCACCCACCCCAGCAACCCTATTGCAATGCCCTACAACCTACTCAGAACCCCCAGCCACCACATAGCAACACACAACCCACCCATCCCAGCAACTACTTAGAAACGCCCTACAAACAACCCAGAACCCCCCAGCAACCACCTAAGAAGCAAAACTCTTAATTTACTCTTAATGTGATCTGCTCTCTAGTAGCAACAACTGAGCAATGAGAGATCTCCTTTGTGGTTTCTTCTTCCCTTTGGGAACAGGACAGATGCCAGAGAGAAAGAGAAAGATAGAAGAAGGTAAGGCATAAGCTACAGGCAGATGATATCTGGGAAAATGTCTTGCTCGGTGCAGACTTCAGGGAAGTATATTGGGATCGACCTAGCAAGATTACCAGTGTTTATTTTATTTATTTCCGGAGGTTAAAACTTCGTGTGAAAGCACAGCAGGGCTCCAGCTTCAAACAGCTCAACTAGTGCTGGGAGACAAGCACCGTGCGTTTTCTACTCGGCCACGCTCTCAGAAAAACAGAAAAAGGGAAAAACACTTCGCAAAGGACTAACCGGATTAACCGCCATGCTTTATTTTAGCAACGAAAATATCATCTTCGCAAAAGAGCCGAGCACGAGGGCCGGACGGCACAGATGAAGATGTAAAAATACAGGCATCAGGAGAATTTTGTCATAAAGACACCACACGTGACTCGTTTTTCCGAACACTTCAAAAGCTCCTGCCGTGGAATCAGCACAGCTTTGATCTGGAAGACTGTGGCCACATCCGATTGGCTTTGCTGGCACTCGGTGACAGAGCGGAAGACAGAAAGAGAAAGACAGACAGAGAGAGAGAGATAAAGCGGCAGAGATGCAGAGAGGGGAAAGCAGGTCAGCGGACAGGCGCCTCCAGGGAGGAGCACGAGGGGTGCGAAGATTAGGAATGCCAGACTGACCACAGCAAGTGGAAGAGAACAGATGTCCAGGGTCTCACGACTCCCAGGGGATGGAGACGGACACTGCACAGGAATCCCCCAACACACACACAAACACAGACGGACACTGGACAGAGTCACCAGGGAAACATGCCCGGATGCCCTCTCCAGTTAAATCCCCTCTGGTTAATGGATGGATGCTCATTTAACTGAGGAAAGTTTCCGATGGTCCTGTTGCGCATTAAAACATCTCATATAATGCGTCTTTCTTAACTGCATCATATAAACTTAACTCTGATAAATCTACTGAATGCAGAAAATAAAGGGCACCACCAAAACCACATAACAGCCCCTTATGAACCACTCATAACACCCACAATCATATAGTAATGTCTAAAACTCACAGAAAACTCTATCAACTAGTTACATATCCCTTACACCCAGAACACCATAGCACCATCGTACAAACCATGCAGAACACCCCAGCAACCACAAAGCAATGTCTAAACCACCTTAAACACCCTAGCAACCACACAGAAATGCATTAACCACCTTCAACACCTTAGCAGCCACATAATGCCCTACAGGCCATCCAGAAAACCCTAGCAACAACATAGCGACTCTTAAACCACCTTAAACACCCTAGCAACCACACAGAAACACTTAAACCATGTTAAACACCTTAGCAGCCACATAACAATGCCCCATAAGCCATACAGAAAACTCTAGCAACCACAGAACAACACTTAAACCACCTTAAACACCCCAGCAACTACATAGCAATGCCTAAACCACCTAGGAAACCCCAGCAATCACATAGTAACACCCTAAGAACGACCCATATTGTCTCAGCAACCACCTGAACACCATCTTAAACACCCTAGCAACCAAATAGCAATGCCTAAACCACCCTGAACACCCTAGCAAACCACATAGCAATGCGTAAACTACCTTGAACACCCTAGCAACCCTAGCACTACGCAAACCTAAAACAAGCAATGCAACACCTAGCAACCACATTTTGCCCACCTTAAACAACAAAAACCACATAGCAATAAAAAAAACTACCTTGGAACAAGCAAACACCTTAAACAACATTGCAACCACATATCAATGTCTAAACCACCTTGAACACCCTAGCAACCATCTTAAACACCCTAGCAACCAAATAGCAATGCCTAAACCACCCTGAACACCCTAGCAACCACATAGCAATGCGTAAACTACCTTGAACACCCTAGCAACTACACCGCAATGCCTAAACCACCTTAACCCTCTGGGCTCGACAAAAGTTGGGTATCGTTAGAATATTATCAATTCCGATTCCGATTCTGCTTATTGATTCAGATTCTTTTCGATTCCCAGTTTTGGTTTCAATGTAAATAAAACATGATATCAAGCATATTTATTCTGTTTCTTTTTTTTGCTAAACATTTAGTTGCATTTAAATGTTCAAATCATGATCATATGCTGCACGGAAGAAAGGTTGAGGAATCAAACAGATCATTGTAATTTAGGAACAGAATCACATTGGTATTTGAATCGTGTTTGATTTGATTTTCGATACCCAACCCTACATGAGACATACATTTCTAGAAAGCTTGAAGTGTCCACTTTTAAATGTTGTAAGTCATGTCTAAAAAACATTATCCGTGATGAAGTAATCCATATGAAACCAACAGGATGTCCAGTTTTTTCTGTCAGCTAATTATCTTTAATGTGATGATGCCCACAAGCCGATCACGCTATTAACATGACAATTGTCCACGTGAGACACATGGACATGTAAACGCCCACGTCACCTCTGTAAACAAAGCAGCCAGACTTTTCTTCAAATTTATCTTGGCTACTTGTCATTTCTGGAAGACGACGCGCTGAGAGGAATAAGCTTTGGATTACCTCAGAAAAAAGAATTGCAAACACACGCGAAGCAGCAAAGGAGATAATTTACAAGAGTAAGTCCTTTTTTTTTTATTAGCCTACTTGCATTAGTTGTTATTGTGTTATTTTGCCTAAATGTGTACCTTGTAGACCAGAGGTATCAAACTCAGTTCCTGGAGGGCCGCAGCTCTGCAGAGTTTAGCTCCATCTCCAGCTCACACTTGCTTAGAGTTTCTGGTAATCCTGAAGACCTTGACTAGCTGGAGCATGTGTGTTTGATTAGGTTTGGAGCGAAAATGTGCAGAGCTGTGGCCCTCAAGGAATTGAGTTTGAGACCACTGTTGTACACATTTACACCCTAGCAACCACATAACACCCTAGGCAACCACCCTAAAAACCTAAACCACCTTGAATGCCCTAGCAGCCACATAACAATGCCCTACAAGCCACCCAGACAACCCCAGCAACCACATAGCAATGCCTAAACCACCTTTCTCTCTAGCATCTTTTCTGCTCCTAAAGGGGAAAAAAGCATCTCATTGAAACCTCAATAATTTCTCCTAGACAGTATTAAAATGTAATGCATAACAAGAGAACTTTACCTTAAGTAAAAAACACAGGAATCTCACGTGTCTCCAGCATCTCAAACTTTGTCTGCAATCAAAAGTCAGACATGTCAATATGAACTCAAATATTTCTCAGCTGAGTTTCTCCACATTCATTTATAGCTCTAGACTCTTACATTATGAGAACTATTGACTCATTAACTCTATGTTTATTATTATTTCTTCTTAGGAGAAACATCTGAGACCAAGGTGACACTTAATTGAAACGTAAGTGATATCTTGTTTTCTGTGGCAATGTGTCCCACTTCTCTTTGTTAGTGTGAGAGCTCAGCTGTTGGTTGTGGAGTCTGTGGTGCGTGAGAAACGAGGGATGTGGGGAGAGTTTGGAGAGCGTGATTAACTCAATTAACGGCAGCACTGTCTAACGCATCAAAGAGGAGGATGAGAAAGACGGTCATACAGTAAGAAGAAGAGGACGGATGGATGGATGAAGCGTGAGAGGATGCAAAACACAATTTTCCACCAGCTGTGAAAAACAACTTCCTCTGATCTCCAAATCCTGCAATTTTCTCCACACAAAACTGCCTCCACACTTGTTTAAATCTTTCATAACTTAATCATTTTTTAAAAAGTATATTAAAATATATTTTATTTTAAAATATTTGTATACATTTATAAAAAATGTTTTTAACATTTATTTTAAATTGTAATATTTAATGATTTTATTTTTACAGATTAGTAATTCGGCCCTTGAAAACCTTGTGTTGAGACAAATTAGAATACATACTTTGAAACCTAATTTATTAGGCATTCAGATTAAAATTAATATACCTGTGTTTTTCTACAACTGAATTGAATAACTAGTTATAAAGATCAAGGTTGACAATTTTCTGTACAGGTTAAAAAGGTCCTGTTCTTCTGTCCTACATGCATCATTAGCAGGCCACATAAACGAATAAAACTCGTTCTTCATTACCTTGCAATATAACACCCAAAAAAAAAACCAACGTTCAATAACCTGAGTAAGTGATTTGGATCTTCTGAATGTGAAGATTCCCCTTAAAGAAGCTTTAATTAACTAGGAATCACCCCCTTTCGTACATGTAATTAAATGCTATTTGAACCTCTTAATTGCCAATGTCCTTAAATTGTTTCTGTTGGTTGGCCAAATCTGAAGTCAGACCCACTGGTGCAGGACGTCCCCTGTCATGAAGGTGACTGTGTTTTAGGGTCATTAGTTGATCAAGTAATGATAATTAGCAACCACCTCATCCACAGTCGACCATCATTTACAGAAGTCCTTTGTTTGTTTCACTGCTCTGAAGCAAGCAAGTACCTCTCTTTCCAACAAGACAAATGCTGCAGGATGAGTTTTATGATAATGTATGGTTTATACGACACAAGCAATAATAATAGCAATACTTATAGCAATTAATTATAGAATATAGTTATTGTAACTGGATGCAAACGGTGAATCAAACACTGGTCTCCTTTTGCATCAGCAAAAATGCTTAAATACTGTGCAAAAGGTTGAAATCAATCAAAAGATCCAGTAAAAAAAAAAAACTAAAATGCTAAAATGTATCTATATAATATTATTTACAATATTTTTCCATTTATTTTCTAAAAATTAATTTTATAAACATCATTTTTGATTGTTTTTGCCAGATGCAACATGATGCAAAAGTATTTTATTTTATTAATACTGTTAAATATATATGCATTATTATATTAATGTGTTACAATTTAAATGTATAAAAATTCATATTTATAAATATTACACTACCAGTCAAAGGTTTTTGAACAGTAAGGTTTTTAATGTTTTTTAAAGAAGTTTTGTTTGCTCACCAAGCCTGCATTTATTTGATCCAAAGTACAGCAAAAACAGTAAAAATTAAAAATATTTTTACTATTTAAAAAAACTATTTTCTATTTGAATACATTTTAAAATGTAATTTATTCCTGTGATTGAAAATAAATTTTCAGCATTATTACTCCTGAAAACCTTGAAAAAATTCTACTCAATATAATAATAATAACGTTTTTTTTTTTTTTGAGCAGTAAATAAGAATATTAGAATGGTTTCTGAAGGATCACGTGACTGGAGTAATTCAGCCTTGAAATCACAGAAATAAATTACATTTTAATATATATTCAAGTGGAAAGCAGTTGTTTTAAGTAGAAAAAATATTTTAAAATTTGACTCTTTTTGCAGTACTTTGAATCAAATTAATTTAGGGTTGGCAAGCAGAAGAGACTTCTTTAAAAAAACATTAAAAATATCTTACTGTTCAAATACTTTTGACTGGTTGTGTATATACACACATTTCTGATTATCTTTATTGTCTTTAAAGTGCATTTAAAAATATATAATTAGCACCATTACAAACTGGATGCAAACTAACTAAAAGTAAATTAAAAAGTAAGTGAAAAGTAAATCAAGCACTAGTTCCCAGCTGCATTGGTAAAATCCTCAAATACTGTGCAAAAGATGTAAAAATCACTTCAGTATTTTGAGCAGAATAGTAATTAGAGGAATTCCTCAACATTTTCCATGCACAACAACAACATTTTGACCTTTGAATTACTGATATTTATATCACCACTGGTTATTAACTAATTACATATGCATCTGCCAAATTAGAAATCCCGACAGACAGAGGAAGGAGGTTAATTGGTTACTGGAATATTTTTGCACAAGATACATAAACACGGTTATATAGCGAACGTCGCGCTTCGCACGCGGGACATAAAGCAGCATAACGGCGGCGTGACAAGCGAAGCAGAATGGATGAAACACTCCACATGTTGCAAGGCCGGATGAGACGGTACAGCTACCGTATATAATTAAAGCAATTGCATAAGCTGTTCAATTATACTCCGCCTGATAGGCAAAGCACTCTCCCGCACTCCTCGGCTTGAAGAAGTGGGAGAAAAGGGGAAAGGAGGCCTTATAATTACAGACGTGCCATATGGTCAGCACGGGGATTGTGCGGAAATATTTACTTTCCCGCTGTATTTTTTTTTTTTTACGGCAGCTGAGATTATGTCTTTGTTAGCGGATGCCAGCGTGTGCTGTCAGAGTTTGTCAGTGCTTGGCCATGCTGCAGACCACCATCCAACACGCGGCTTTAATTAGCGTCTGTGCGGCAGTCATTATTGCAATTAGCGCGGCTGTGCGCGTCTGCCTGGGGTACCTGAGCAGAACCTGCTTCTCCCCAGCAGCTCCTCCCTGGGCCCAGCAGCTGCTTTAACTCACTTCTGTGTGTGCGCGCGCGTCTTACTTTACTTAATTATCTACTTCTTATTTATTTATATCTGTTCTCTGGGCCCTCATTTGACTATCATTAGGTCTCTATGAGCTGAAGAATTCCAAAAGTTTACTTGTTTTCATCTTTCTGATTTTCTTTTTCCTTTTCTTGAGGTGCTTTTGCACTAAAGCTGTTGCTGCAGTCCGTTTACTGCAAAAACCATATTCTTAATCAGTATTTGTTTTTTTTTAGCAAAAACATCTGAGATGCATTTAGAGAAACAATTATGTGAGAAAGAAAACATGCTACATTTTTAGCATGTTTTCACACATTTCTAGCATTTTAACATGTTACTGGGATGTTTTAGAATATTGTTTATTTTAGCATGTGGCTAACATGTTTTTACACATTACTAGCATGAATTGACATGTTTAATATGTTAGCATGAATTAACATATTTTCAGTTTGTGTCTAACATGTTCAACATATTGTTAACATGAATGTTGCTAACATATTTTAACAATGTTAACATGTTGCTAACATGAATTAACATGTTTATAACTTTTTAAAACATTGCTGTCATGAACTAACATGTTTCTAACGTGTTTGCTAGCATGTTTTGACACTGCTAACATGTTGCCAACATGTTTCTAGCATGTTTACCATATCGTTAGTATAAAATAGCATACATGTTGTTAGCATATTTTAACACTGTTACTATGTTGCTAAGCATGCTTATTGTTTGCATGAATTAACATCCTTTTAACTTGTTTCTAACGTTTAGCATATTGTTAGCATGAATTAACGTGAATTAGCATGAATTAGCATGTTTTAACACTGTTAGCATGTTGCTAACATGAATTAACATGCTTATAACTTTTTAAAACATTGGTGTCATGAACTAACAAGCATGTTTTGACACCGCTAACATGTTGCCAACATGTTTCTAGCATGTTTACCATATAGTTAGTATGAATTAACATCTTTTTAGCTTGTTTCTAGCATGTCTAACATATCATTAGCATAAATTAACATGTTGTTAGCATATTTTAACACTGTTAGCATGTTGCTAACATAAATAAACATTCTTCAAACTTTCTGGCCAGGCTCTCTCAACATTAAAATTTGACAATTTTTCTAGTCATCCAACTTTTCTTCTGAGGTAAATAAGTCTTTGACCATGTGTCCACCAGAGTGTTTTAGCCAGGTGAAAATGCCTAGCTTTGAGCCCTTCTGAGGCTCAGTTTTTTTCTTTTCAGCTGAGATGCTATAGCTGCCATGATACGGGATATCCTTGGAAGTGCAACTAGTATCTGATTTAAAATTATTTTGTTGTTGTGCTACTTGTTGTTGTTGTTGTTGTTGTACAAGTAGGATGTGGCGGTTGGTCGGTGTGGAATTTGTCCCGCCCATCCTTCACTGTGATTGGACAGCTGACTAAAAATGGACAGTGATAAGTGCTGTGTTTTACCCAAAGTTGAACATTCTTTAACTCTGGGCACAAAATAAATAAAAAAATAAATAAAAAATCAGCACACTCCTGGTGTTAAAAACTAAAAAACGTGGCACTTCCAATGAAAACAACTGCAAAAATAGGCTAGCCTCTGAAAAAAATGCTGTGGTGGACATGCGGCCTTATTTAGATATTTTTACTTGAAACACAAGATCAAAACTGTTATAAAGCTCCAGTAGTAAACAGCTGTCAGTGGTACTCACAGCTGTTCTCATCTTGAAGGCTGTAATCGAACTGAGTGTGAAAACAACCTGACAGAACCGCAGTCAGTCGAGTCACTGGAGAGCAGAGGAAGCTTCTCTTGAACGGTCGCAGAGACTCTTCTCTTCACCTTTGACTTCATTATCTTCCTAATTACGCTTATAACTAGTCTGATGGCATGAACTCGGGAACAGATTGTCGAGTCCAGAATATTAAAACAAAGAACAAACTGTACTAAGGAAAGCATTACTATTAGTTCTACTCAGACTTACCAAGCATGACAGCGTTTGCTCTCCAGACTTGAATGATTCCTCATATCTAGTGTGTTGTTCAGAAGAAACGCAGCACTCTGTTTAATAGGATGACAAAAAAGGTTTAAACATTACATTTTTAGGCCAGTCTGCCTCACAACACGTCATTTTAAAGTTGAAAGAGAGTGAGGTAAGATAAAAGTAGCAAAACTTTTAAAGGTGCAGTATGGAATACTGACAGCTAGTGGACAGTCTCACCTACAGACTTTTGGCTGAACATATGATGCATACGGCACACAAAATTGGAAACACTACAGGACTTTCAAAGTCGCTGAATTCTATAGTATTTTGGGGAGACGTGTCGCGTTCTTTAACGTTCTGCCTGGAAACATAGACAATGACAATTGACAACAAGTGCTTTCAGGATCAACTAAACACCGAAATTTCAAAAGTATGTGAAATATGTGAAGTTTGTAGCATAGATTCTTTAAAATACAGCCAAGAGTTCTGTTATTGTAAGAACATTTCCATGCCTCTAAACATGACGTGGCACAAAACAAAAAGTGATTGGTTGATTTACCTGTCAGTCATATGGCCTCTTGGGTGGTCCTTGGCCATTCAAAGCAGCCAAGGTTTCCAGACCTTCTGCCGTCAGTCTGAAAGTCTGGCTACATGGATTGCCAGATTGAGGACATGCAACAGGTGCAACTGACAAGTGAAGATGACAAGCCTTGCATTAGATGACTTACCCACGTTTTAATGTGCCTCTGATCATAGAGATTTTCAGATGAATGCAGAGACTTTTTTTTTTTTTACACGATTAAGACAATACTCTGATTAAGAATCTACCATGTAATCAGATTTTTGATTACCTTAATCTGACTAAAGTCATACTCGAAGTAAACAAATTGACGTAGAACTTTTTGCCACATTTTGCGACGGGATACACACGGCAGTGATCAACTGTTTGACGCCAATGCCATCATCTGTTTACACAGATAGCATGACAAATAATTAACTACAATTGAAGTTTTAATTAAAAATGAAAAATCCAAAACTGTATATGACACCATAACGAACACAAATGATATGTTGATACGTGAAATTCTAGAGGGAAAGTCAGATGGCATTGCGTGGGGATGTAATGACGTGTGCCATTAATCGGTCTATGTACTATAACATGTAAAACGGGAACATTAAAGAAATATTCTAAAATCAACTCATGTAAACACTTTAATCATAATATTGTCTTATTCAGAACAAGATAAATAATTAGATTACTGATGTCCATGTAAACATAGTCAGTGGTGGGCATGTTACTTTAAAAAGTAATAAGTTATAGTTATTAGTTACTTCTCACAAATAGTAACTGGATTAGTAACTGAGTTACATCATTATAAAAGTAATTAATTAGCAGAGAAAGTAACTATTGTGTAACTACTTTTTAAAAAAAAAAAAAAAATCATCCAATGTCAATAACTTGAATGCCGCCAATATTAAATATGTTAAATGAATAAAACATTGTACATTAATCTACATTATTTGAATGTTGCTGTGGGATAATGTGAGAGACACCTTCTAAGTTCCATGTTACATCATTTAAAACTGTAAAGTCTACTTTTATTTGTGTGTAGTCATAATAACAACAAAACAATGTGCTTTTGTAAAGAAAATAAACAGTGTGCGCTCTCTGCCGTCTCGGCCTCTGTCACCTCTCTTCACAGACACATAAATAAAACAACCTGAATCTCTGTTATTGTTATCAGTTATCAGCGAATACATGCCTCATAGTCATGAGAAATATATGTATAGAAAGTTTGAAAGCATGAAAAAAAAAAAAAGTCACGTCAAAAATAAATATTCTCTGATAAAGTAGTCAGTATGATACCAACTCGAGCTCCAGTTTTCCGGTCAAGCAGCTCTGCTTTTCAAATTTCAAACACCCACATCACCCTGGTAAACAAAAGCTCGTTTCGGCTACTTTTCGTTTCTAGAAGAAGACGCACGGAGAGGAATAATCCAGAATTTACCTCAGAAGAAGAACGCAACGCAATGTGCAGCTTTGCAGGTCCTATGGCTGAGAGAGAGCCTACTCAGACGAAACGCCCTTAGTAATGCTGTTTATTTATAATGCTGTTATTCCCATCACTGGCTGTATTACACTGTTTCCCGCCAAATGGCAACCCGGGTGTCAAAATAGTATTGGGCAGTACTAAATGGCAGTAGCGGGAAACACACCGAACAAAACAAAATCAGAAATTTTTGACACGAAACCCATGTTGTAAAGTAGAGTAACTGGCCATAAATATTTGGAAATATATTATGGTATTTTTATGCTTTAGTACAGACAAAAAAATTACATACAGCATCTTTAATATCTGACAGCTGTTTTATGATAAAATGTTAAACAACGACAGTAATATTCAGCAATGCATACTGATTTTTTTTCTCAAATATGGCCATTTTGAATTAAAAAAAATGGTATCATTTACATGATTCAAGTAATACCTAATTGAATGTGACAAGACAAGAAGTTTTGCATTTAGCCATACAAAAAGAGTGAACGTGCATATTTCAATTACAAATAGTTCAAAATGATTACTTACTTGCTAGCATTTCCTTCACAGTTCTTTTACTTTATACTTCATTAAATGTTCAAGACATAGTTATGGCCTTGTTATAAAATATCTATAAGACCATAACAACCTCATAGCAATGCCCTGACACTAACATAATGGCAGCAACTTCTACACAAGAAAACACCACTCATTTTCTTCAGAACACGTCTAGGTCCCTCTATTATACTTTTTTTAAAAGATCAACTCTTTGTTCTGGAAGGAAATGTTTTAATTATCACTCGTTTTACAATTTAATGCTTAGAAGCGTGTTTGTGTAAGAAGTGAATTGAATTATCTCACTTCTGTTTTGACTTCTTGTTGATTTCTTCTGCCTGCAGCAGCTTTTGTGCAACAATCCCTGTAGTATTTTTAGCGGGAGAAGTTTTTTCTTTTTCTTCCACTTGCTGAGTCTGTTTCGGAAGATTATTGAGTTTGCTATTTGGGTCACAGCGTGCTGTGCCTCCGTACAATATGTTTAGGAATAGCTGTGGAGGAGATACATATCTATGGAAACATTCCGCAGTATGGCGGCCGCCGCACGTCCCATCATCCGTTCGCCCCGTGAAGCGCTTCTCCGTCTATCTGACACGTTCTCGGAGCCTATCAGACCCGTCGCCTGACACGGAAAGATAATTAGCCGAGCGATTAGGTAAACAATGGGCTTAATTGAGTAATCAGAGAGAAGGAGAAACTGCAGAGGCTACGATTAAAAATCTTCAGCGGCGGCGCTGGGTTTGTTTGGGGAGCTGAAGACGGATTAAATCTGCGCGATTCCTGGGAGAGATGCGAGATCTTCCCCGCGGAACGCAGAGACACCGGAAATGTTCCGTCTTTGCACGTGCTCTCTCACTCTTACTCTTTCTCTCTCAGAACTCCACAGCAGATAAAATGATTTTATGATTTAAGCCGCCGATTCTGCCTCAGGCGTGAAATCTAAGTTCATGTTACGGTTGCTGGTGATAGATTTTTTTATTGCTTCCTTGCTTTTCATGCATTTTGCTCTTTCAGCATTCACACAGAACTTGCGGATGCTTAAGATCTCGTGTCAGTCCCCTTTGAGAGTACCAAATTCAGATCTTTTTAAGTGAACTAAAAAGTACATAAAAGTAGAACAACTCAAATTTATATTCACAGTAGTCTGGATTCATCACACATTTTTTTCTTACATAGTATATGCACACTTAAAATGGATGCAACTATGATGGACACAAATTAATTTCTAAAGGTGAATAATGCCTCAACAAGTCAACAAGTTCAGTCAAGACTGAATCATTTTCTCCCATCCTAAGTCACCTCCAAACTTAAGGAAACGGCCACCATTCACTAATCTGCTCTAAACTACGGTACCTATGGTTTCTGCCATGGGATAAAAGGTTAATTATGACTTTTTTTCCCCCACACAATTCTTATTTAAAAAAAAAAAAAAAAAAAAAAAGATATAAAGTCTTTGTGGTGAGAACAAAAGTCAGAATTGAGAGATTAAAAAAAAAAAAAAACCGTTGCAATTGCCTTTATTTATTTTTTTAATCTACAGCAGAAACCAAGTCAGAACTGCAAGATATAAACTCAGAATCCTGAGATAAATTATCCTATGTTTAATTAATTTATTTATTTCCAATGATGGAAATGGACTTCCATACTAAACAGCATATTATTACATTTAATAAAACAAATAGTGGCTTCCCCAACTTCTATTATTATTTTGTGCCAATTCAGTAGTGATTCTCTTGAAAACATTGCTTTGTTTAGAAATATGTGATATTCCAATTTTTTCTGATCATAAACATTTCAAACTGTAGTAGTCTGCTATATTGTCACATGAACTCATCATATTACGTTTAATTCATCTGATAGTGTCCACTTATTTTGCATTTTTCAGGGTTTGTACAAATACTGTAAAATAAAATTCCAGGACTTTCAAGGCCTTTAAAAGGACTACTTTTTTAATTTTCAAATACTTAAATCAGAGATCTCACTTATGCTTTGACGTGTTCTACTGTTTAAGAGAAAAAACGCTCCGAAGTGTCGATCTGAATCAAATGAACCTGGCCTGAAATCTAAATGAACCGGTTTGCTATTCACGTTACAAAGCCCCAATCTGATCTGAGGATTCGCGAACCATCGTTTCATATCAGGATTCAGAGCGCAAATTGCAAATCATTCAATCCGCAGAATGATTCAAGAACCTGCTCTGGAGTCTCAATCTAAGTCAAATGATTTGCGAACCCGCTCCAAAGTTCTTAATCTAAATCAAATGATTCATGATGTGCTATCCAATTGGAGTGCTTTGAAACAGTGAATCATGTTGTAATGCAGTGGTTTTTAAATAGTTTTTAAAGTCATTACAATGTTGATGTTCGATGTTGAAATTCTAAAATGAATGGCTCTTTTCATTTGTTCTGGTTTTTGCTAGTGAATCGCTTGAAATGAAAAGTCGTCAGGAGTTTGAATCAATCGGAGCGGTTCCAGGTTAAATGGTTCATCTGTTCCTCTTTTTGCGTCTTCAAATATTATGTTTTTTCTTTTAATTGTGTGAATTTTGCGTGAAAAGATGTGCTTATTAAATACATTTATTTTATAGATCCATTGTCTTTCAATAATTCAATCACCTTTCAAGTACCTCTTCAGGAATATTGCTATTTTTAAGGGTTTTTCAGGCCTTACATTTCAAAAAGTCAAATTCAAGTACTTTAAGCACCTTGTACGAACCCTGATTTTTACTCCAATTAGTATACAATGTCCATAATTAGTTCATAAATACATACTGTGTGCTGTGTATTTTCTGTATGCATGAAACTACAACTACATATGCCAGAATGTGCAGTATACAACCAAAGCACATGCATAGTGTATCCCATAATGCAATGCATTCAACTTGAACTTCTATTTGCAGTGTGGAGAATGAAATGATTAATTGCAACTTCTTAATTTGACGAAAAATAAAAAATATCTAGATTTATCTGCTTTATTCACAAATGTACGATATTCACGTTTTCCAACATAATTTCAAAAGCAGTATGCTTTATGTTGTCACAGCCATGTTTAATTCAGCAAATGATGTACAGTAATCAGTTATTCTGCATTTTAAATCCATGTATTAAAGGAGAAGTCCGCTTTCAGAACAAAAATGTACAGATAATGTACTCACCCCCTTGTCATCCAAGACGTTCATGTCTTTCTTTCTTCAGTAGTAAAGAAATTATGTTTTTTGAGGAAATCATTTCAGGATCTATCTCCATATAATGGACTGATATGGTGCCCCGAGTTTGAACTTCCAAAATGTCGTTTAAATACGGCTTCAAACAATCCCAAATGCGGTTGTAAATGATCCCAGCCAAGGAAGAAGGGTCTTATCTAGCGAAACGATCGGTTATTTTCAATAAAAAAAATTTTAAATACTTTTCAATCTCAAACTCTCGTCTTGTCTTGCTCTCCCTGAACTCTGTGTATTCTGGCTCAAGACAGTTAGGGTATGTTGAAAAACTCCAATCGTATTTTCTCCTTCAACTTCAAAAATCATTTTAAAATCATCCTACATCGCTGCAGAAGTACCAACCCAGTCTTTGCAAAGTGAACATGCAAAGAAGATCTAACATCCTTAACAAAAATGTTAAAACAGCGATACAGGGTGATTTTGAAGTTGAGGGAGAACATGAGATGGGAGTTTTTCAACATACCCTAACTGTCATGAACCGGAAAAAAAAAAGAAGTTGGGAAAAGCAAGACGAGCGTTTGACATTAAAAAGTATATAAATTGTAATATTTTTATTAAAAAAAAAAAAACAGATCATTTTGCTAGATAAAACCCTTCTTCCTCAGGCTGGGATTGTTTAGAGCCCTTTGAAGCTGCATTTAAACTACATTTTGGAAATTCAAACTTGGGGCACCATAGAAGTCCACTATATGGAGAAAAATCCTGAAATGTTTTCCTCACAAACCATAATTTCTTCACGACTAAAGAAAGACAGACATGCAAAATATCTGTATTTATCAGCATTAATCACAAATTTGTGATATCCCAATGTTTTCATAAAGTGCATGTGCAACTTGGATTAAAACATGGCTACCGTAGCTATTATTTACTCACCCTAATGTTGATCCAAACATGTGTGCTATTATTTGTTGCAGTGTTCATGCCATATGATGACATTTCATAGTGAACACATCTGTCAAACAGAACAAAAAAGCAACATAAGCATACCATAAAAGTAGTTCAAAAAAACTATATATTTTGCAAAGTGACAAACACTGATGCAATCGCAAACACACAGCACTTCTACGGTCCAGCACGCAGCTGTGAAGCGGGAACTCTCCTGTCCAATATCCCAGCAGCCCTCAGATGCCGAACACGAGACCCCAGAGACAAACACTCATTCATCATGGGCTGTCAGGATGCCCGGGGCAGCATGTCACGCTGCTGTTGATTTAACAGGAGACTGTCTGACACGCTCAGACCTTCCACAACAACTACCAGATTTACAACACGCAACCTGCCTCTGGATTACCCATTATCTGCCATTATTAGTGTGAGGGACTATCACTTTCACCAGGACAGAGCTGGACAAATCTGCTAACTAACCTTTCAGGGAGCTTACGCAGGCGTACAGCAGCGATTCACAAACTTTTTGTCAGCTGAATCCCTTTTGTCAGCTGAATCCCAAAGTATTCATTTGAAGTACCCTAGAAAATATTATTTAAATTTTCAATAATTTAACAACACATTTACATGTTTATGGTTCTCTGATGTTGGGGTTATTTTAGTAAACTAAAACTGAAGCTAAAATTAAAACCATAAAGTAATTTCATTACTTGAAATAGAACAAACTAAAACAAAATAAAAACTATAAATATACACTGCTGTTCAAATGTCTGGGATCACAAAGATTTTTTATGCTTTTTTAAAGAAGTCTCTTTTGCTCATAAGTTCCATTTATTTGATCAAAAGCACAGAAAAAAAACAATATTATGAAATATTGATGCAATTTAAAATAAGAGTTTTCTAATTTAATATACTTTAAAATATAATTTATTCCTGTGATGCAAAGCTGAATTTGCATCAGCCATTACTCCAGTCTTCAGTGTCACACGATCCTTCAGAAATCATTCTAATATGCAGATTTATTATTAATGTTGAAAACAGTTGTGCTGTTTAATATTTTTTGGAACCTGTGATACTTTTTTCAGCATTCTTTGATGAATAAAAAGTTAGCATTTATTCATAAATATTTTCTAACAATATAAGTCTATGATTTTTTTATCAATTTAATGCATCCTTGCTGAATATAAGTATTAATTTCTTTCAAAGAAAGGAGGAAAGAAAAAAAATTACTGACCCAAAACTTGAAACGATAGTGTTTATTGTTACAAAATATTTCTATTTTAAATAAATGCTGTTCTTTTTAACATTTTATTTATCAAAGAATTCTAAAAAAAAAAAAGGTTCCATAAATGAATACATAAATGCATTGATAATAAATCAGCATATTAGAATGATTTCTGAAGGATCATGTGACACTGCAGACCTAAGTAATGAAGCTGAAAATTCAGATTTGCATCATAGGAATAAATTATATTTTAAAGTGTATTACAATAGAAAACCACTATTTTAAATTGAAATAATATTTCACAATATTACTGTTTTTTCAGCACTTTTAATTAAGTAAACACAGCCTTGATGAGCAGAAAAGACTATTTTAAAAACCATTCAAAATCTTACTGATAATTTTTAAATGGCAGTGTACATATTAAAAAAAAACCCTAAACAAAGGCAAAAATACACAACAACATGGCTAAAACTTGAAATAAAATTGAAATGAAAATGTAAAATGTAATAAAACTGATTCAAAATATTGTTTATTTGTTTATAACAGTATCTTAATTATACTAAAATATAAGGTATAGGGGCTATATGCTTTGGTCAAGAAATACATCATGATTATTTTGCCATTTATTGTGATTTTAACTGTGATATGATCAAAAAGAACGAAGACCACTTCAGTAATAATAACAATTGTTTTTATATTATTTTAACTCTAATTATAAAAAATTAAGAAAAAAAATTCTATTGTAATTATACAATTGTACTTGAAAAAAAAATTGAGGTTTTTAATAATAATATTTAATTTTATATCCAAATTTCAGTTTCAATTTTATTTAAATTGCAGCCTTATTTATTTTAATTTATATTTTATTATTTAATTTTAGCTTTTAATGAACTCACAAACCCCTGCTTGGGAAATGCACAAGTCTAATTTAAATGTGTAGAAAGACCCAGGTCAATTTGGACTTTTTCAAACCCTCACTGGAATCCTAAACCAGTTTAAGGTGGTTTATTGATTTTTCAAGCAGTCCCCCCATGCCCAACATCTGCCTTGCAAGACTTTTTTTCCCCCAGCACTGACGTCCTCATCCCTATTAAAATCAATGGATTTCTCTGTGTTCACTGATGTTCTGTAAACTCCAGTGGTAAAGTGCCCTTAAAAGATGATCCGGAGCGGGTCGGGATACGTGACCCTCGAACACACGCCGAACGTCCGTGCATCTTAACCTCGGACAGCCGAGCAGACTCACGGATTAGCGGCCTGACTCATTATCAGCGCTGAGCAGTCGAGAAACACACTTGAACAGTTCCTTTCCAATTTCTCACTTGGTTGATCTAATATGTGAAAAGAAAACCAATCGACCCATGTCATTGGGTTATTATTTTGCTAATGTGAAATAGTTTTTTTTTTTTTTTTATTTTGAGTGTGCGTTCCAAAATCCAATCAACATTCCTGACCACAGAAAAGGGCCCTTTTCCATGCTCCGAGATTAAAACCCCTCCAAATTAATAATCGTTAGCATTCGACTCGGAAACCAACCACTGTGCAAGCTCTTAAGAGCCTTTATTTGCATATTTTAGCATGCTTTGTGAACCCCGTCCAGACGCGATATTCCTGCAGTTTGGAAGGATGATAATGTTCAGTCTGATATTACGGCCGCGCTGCATATGGCGTCTGTCTCTGATAGGTCAATGATAGGCTGCTTTATGAGAAAGAGGGCGATTTCTGAGCCGAGTGATGCTTGAAATGCTGTGATTACAGTGTTGAAGAGGAGCGGACTGAAAAAATGAATGTGTGCATCACCCAGATCCCTTCACACGGCTAAAGGAGAGGTGAAGGTCAGGTGTTTACCTGTCGCTGAAAGAGGCAAAGTAAAACCTTTAGTATTCAGCACAGGATCCAGTAAACACCACCTTTGTCCAAACAAAAGCATTTATTTAGGCTTCTCACTACCCAGAATCACCCTCTCAGTCTGGGAAAACTTACTTGACTTGAATTCTGTGCAGTATATAATGTGCACCAGTGATGGGAATAACAGCAGTATTTTTTTTTTGTATTACTATTTCCCGTTAAAACGCTGTTACAATTACTGACAATAAAATGTTACTATAATGTATTATAATATTATTACAATTGTATTGTTCCATTCATCTGAATAAACGCATTTAATAAATGTATTTTTCTGTCAAAATAACAAAGATCCTTTGGAATTCTTCAGCTTTTAAGAACTGCTGGTTTCTCCGGTAGGAGGTGGAACTAATACGCAAACGGCAATCTCATTGGCTGGCGCTCACATATTATCCTCCCTGTTTTGGTTTCAGCAAATCAATTTGAGCCAACACAGATAACGTGATTATTATTCATGAACCCAGCAGCTCATTAATCCTTGGTGTGTTTTATACTGTTATTAGTAGTAGAATTGGTAGTAGTTTTGTTATCTTATTTATATTTTAAATACATTTTTTTTTTTCCCTTTTTTTATAGAAACACTAAATACAAACAGTTAACAGTACAATCTTAAAGGGGTCATCGGATGCCTATTTTCTAAAATTGATATGATTCTTTAGGGTCTTAATAAAAAGTCTCTAATATACTTTGATTAAAAATTTTCAATGGTTTTGTAAAACAACACCCTTTTTACCTTGTCAAAATGAGCGCTGCAAAAATCATCTCATTCTAAGGGGTTGTTCCTTTAAATGCAAATGAGCTCTGCTCACCCCGCCCCTCTCCTCTCTCTGTGGAATGACAATCTTGTTTACTTTAGCCGCATTTAGCTGCATTTAGCCGCTAAACTTCCTAACTACCACATTATGAGGAAAGGCGATCGCAAAGATGCATAAAAAAACGCTTATACACATTTCTGCTGTAAGTGAAGCTGGATCATGAATGATTCGCGTGAGCATAGATGGATATATGTAGATCGGGAGGCGGATTCCATTCACAAACAAATGTAATCTACTGCATCTTCAGCGGCTCAGATGTCGGGAGTAAATAACGACCACTATGTTCATTATTGCATCCAGCAACACAACACCTCAATCACTCAATCTGAGATATTCTTGTCTAACTTACATCCCTGCTCCGGCATTGAAACAATAGAGTTATAGACTGTTACAGCTGATCTGAGGTAAGACGCTCATGTCAATCAATTATCATGGGAGCGGCCTCTGTCGGTGTGACGGCACAACAACAGGCATCTGAGAACGGCTCGATTTGAAAAAGGGGATATTATTTTTACAGATTAATTAAAAACCACTGCATGGATTTTTATCATTATAGGGTAGATTTGTACATACACTGCCAACACACATTAATGTTCAAACAACATGAAAAAGTGAACTTAGCATCCGATGACCCCTTTAAGTCCTAAGTTCAGTTAACATGACAAATACTGTACGCATATGTGTTTATTCTAATTACTAAAGTTCTAATAATTACTAAAGTTTAATTATCATACTGTCATATTATAATGCTTGATTGTCTAATGCTAAGTGTCAGAATTAGTCTGGTGAGTAAACAAAATTATTCCTTTCACTTAAATTTAATTAATTTAACATATATAATATTGGGGGAAGTAACCCGTAACTATAACAAATTACTTTTTAAAAGTAACATGCCCAACACTGATGTACACTGCATGCTTTTATTTATTTATTTATTAAATAGTATGTGAAACAGATTTCAAAACAGTAGAATGTGATATTGTCCAACCCAGGCTCATTGGAAATACATGCCTCTATATTAGGGCTGCACAATTAATTGTATTTCTAATCGTGATTACAATTACAGATGCCACAATTATGTAATCCTTATGTAATCGTTCAAACGCCTTCTTAAGATGTGTGGGTGTGTGTGAGAGAGTTTGTGTATTTTTCTTACAGGTTATCTTAAGGTTTATCTTAACAGGTTATCCTCATTGTTTTCATTTTTAAATTTTTACTTATTTTATATTTAAAGAAGAAACTATATATAAAAATGTGACATGCAGTTGCTTCAAACTATGGCATAAAGCTATTCAAAACATCATTCAATGTAAATTGTGATAATTGTTATTAATAATCGCAATTACAATTTCAAGGAAATAATCGTCAATTATGATTTTTGTCATAATCGTGCAGCCCTACTCTATATAAGTTTCCGCAACACCGTAATTATGCACATTTTGCGGCAGTTTCAAATTGAAATCTCAAGAGAGTGGTGCTAAAACGCACACTGAATAAAAAGCGCATTGCTGTGTTTTTATTACACTGCTTGAGGTAAGTATTGCGACTGTTCAGAATTCAAATATCCAGGTAGTGTCGCTAAAACTCATATGAAGCTGTATGTGACGACAACATTCAAAAGTATCAGTTTTCAAATTACGCAGGATGTTAAAATTGTTTTGAGGCCATAATATAATATTCTGCAAGAAACTGTGAGAAAATTATGCTTTTTTTTTTTTTTCTTTTTAATGAAAACTCTGTCTGAATCATACTTTTACTGCCTCTAGTGTTTATTTCAACTGGAAACTGCAGTGATTCAGACATATAGGTACGTTTTTTGCAGAAATGTATATAGATGAATGTATACATGTTCACACATGACCTACGATAACAGGTGAGCGCCAGCCAATAAGGTTGCCATTTGCGTATTAGTTCTGCCTCCTACCAAAGAAACCGGCAGTTCTCGAAAGCTGAAGAATTCTAAAGGAACTCCGTTATTTTGACGGGAAAATACAACAAAGAGTATCATTTACATGAAGCACATCAATTCTTCATGGTATGTAAGTCTCTCGCGCTCTGTATCTTTCTTTCTTTTGTGCCTTCACACTAGAGTTCACAGTTCGTCAAATACAAGTGCACTGCGCATCTATTCAGATGAACTGAAAAATAAAATTATAATAATATTGTTATAAATTACAGTAACGTTGCAGTTTATTGTCAGTAATGGTAATGACGTTGTAATGGGGAAAACAGTAATTCGTTTGATTACTCATTACTGAAAAAATACTTTTTTCGTTTACTTATAATGCCATTATTCCCATCACTGTTTAAAATCAAGTCTACGAATGCATGGTCTAATTTTAGACAGTTATACACCGTTATCGGTATATGTTGAAGTAGATTCGTCTTTTGTAGTCTCTGAGAAAATATGCGCCGTTAATGCTGCATTAGAAAACTTTGTACGTTTTTTTTACTTTCGCTTTCTGTATAGTGAATTGACTGAAGTTAAGATGTTCACCAGCAAAACTAATGCGCAAAGTTTTCACATTTGTGTGATATCCATTGACTCGCCTTTGTGGTTTAAAACAGAAATATTTCCAGTTTTGCAACGTAACTCCAAACCCCCATGCGTATGTATCTTAAATGCGGGGAGACATGAAAGAGGAATCAACTCGGTATGCCGTGCTGTCTGAAACACGTCTCTATGCTTGTGCGCGTTTCGGGTATGTGTAAGAACAGAACGTAAGTAACAAACTGAGTTCTGTTTCATTTGTTCTTCTTGTGGTTTTAAAAAGCTTGAATGTGTAAATTGGCAAATTAATCTGCAAATCACATGCCGAACGGTGAGGTCTGGACCTGGTTCGTACTATCACGGATTAACTGCGATCCGTTTAAGCCCTAGATTATATGACAGATCAGCGCAATCTTTTATTTACTAATTTAACATGAAATCATCAAATTGTTACTCCATATCAATTGCATACAACGAAAGTACAGAATAATTAGAACAATCATTTATGTAGAATAAATAACAGAGCATCACATGTATACAAATTTTCCCCAGACTCGGCAGAAATTCTTCTACGAAGTGGGTCGCGACATGGTGGTTGGGGACCTCTGATATTAAGCATAAGCAGTAAGAGCAGTATGACAGTATACAACATTTATACTGTGTGAAGTACGTGCATTTTTCTGTATGCATGAAACTAGAAAATCTATGTCATTCAGAACAGATTTGCACCACTTGCTCACCAATGGATTCTCTGCAGTGAATGGGTGCCCTCAGAATGAGAGCCCAAACATCTGATTAATACCTCACAATAATCCACAAATAATCCACACCACTCCAGTCCATCAGTTAACATCTTTTGTACTGAAAAGATGGATGTGTATAAGAAACAAATCCATCATTAAGATGTTTTAACTTTAGTCCATAATCCATAATAATGCTTTCTTCAGTGGAAAAAGTCCATCCCTTGTCCTCCCACATCACAATCCATCCACAAATTTGTTTAGAACTGTTTTCTCTTGTAAATGGTGCTTGATCTGTGCATATTTCTCTCCTGATTGAGACCAGACGACTTTTTCACTGGAAGAAGCAATATGGATAGATTATGAACTCCTATTTTAGATGGAAGCAACAGTTTGAAGCTAAAAATGTCTTAATGATGGATTTGATTATTAAAAATATGCAGATTTGGCTTCACAAGATGTTAACTGATAGACTGGAGTGGTGTGGATTACTTGTGGAATATTGTGATGTTTTTATCAGCTGTTTGGACTCTCATTCTGATGGCACCCATTCACTGCAGAGCATCCATTGCTGAGCAAGTGATGGAATGCTTAATTTCTCCAAATCTGATGAAGAAACAACCTCATCTACATCTTGGATGGTCTGAGGGTGAGTACATTTTCAGTAAACTGCCATTTTAGGGTGAACTACTCCTTTAAAATTGAATTAAAAGGCTAAATCCTTCTGAAATAACTGACACTTCTTGCTGAATTAAACACAGAAAAGTATTCACTTAAAGTATGCACACTAGTACTGAACACAGTCCATCTCTCACTGGTGCATTAAACCACCAGCATTTATTAAATAATGGTTTTCCAGGTAAGTTCATAGCCTTAATAGGCTTCTGCTCCTTACGACTGGTCCTCAGAGATGCTGGAGATCTCAGATGGAGAGGTCTTATTATGATTAATCTCACCTTGGCTAATCGCTAACAATTCTAATATCAGATGCACAACATGTTTATTTTATACTCACCAGGCAGATCTTTACCCCATATGGGAAATTAGTATTTACGGTGGTTTTCTAGTTCTCATTAAGAGTCAATTATCAATGTCTCGTGCTTTAGGAGAATGACAAATTAACCGTTTACAAACTTAGCATAAAATGACTCGACAACATTCGCGAGCGCTTCTCGAAACACCTTGATACAGTGCGGGGAATATTCTTTTTAATTTGTCAAACGGAAATCAAACTTAATTAAGGAGAATGGCTACATCTGTTCCACGTAAAGCTTGCAGGGTCCATCAACCCCCAGGTGGTCTGATAATTAAAAACATATTTCTTCCTACTTAAATGAAGTTAGACCCTCCACGAACATCTGTTTGGAGAGATCTGCCGTGCCTACACAATATGACACATCGCAGCCATCAACGTTTATTAACTATGTTTTTCAGATACGGAAGAAATCACTCTAGTGTTTAAACTGAATCTCCAGCAGAGTGTGTTTTGATTAATTTTCGAGGGTCAGCCTGTAGCGTTGTGTTTGTGTTGCCACTTTACCGCTCCCTTATTAGCGCTATCAACAAATGCAATTTGCTAAATAGTACTGTGCTGCAATTTGGAGACTAAACTCTCTAAATGTTTTTGAAAGAAGTCTCTTCTGCTCACCAAGGCTGCATTCAATTTGATCATATGGTAAAATTGTGAAATATTATTACTATCCAAAATAGCTGTTTTCTATTTGAATATGTTTTAAACTGTAATTTATCCCTGTGTTGAAAAAGCTGAATTTTCAGCATCATTACTCCAGTCTTCAGTGTCACAAGATCCTTCAGAAATCATTCTTATATGCTGATTTGCTGCTCAAGAAACAATGTAACAATGTTGAAAACAGTGCTGCTATATATTTTTGTGGACATGATACATTCTTTTTCAAGATTTTTTGATGTCTATAAAGTAAACAAAATTGCATTTATTTGAAACAGAAATCTTTTGTAACTTTATAAATGTCTTTACTGTCACTTCTGATCCATTTAATGCATCCTTGCTGAATAAAAGAATACATTTCAACATCACACTGACCCCAATCTGTTGAACAGTAGTGTAACTACACAATTCTTTAAAAAGAGAGAAAACTGACCAGGTTAGTGCATCTTTGAGTCTGGCTTCCATCTCCTTGTCAGCTTCTTTCTCCTCATCATCATTTTCTGTCCTCTTTTTCAACTGGGGCAGCAAAAAGCAGAAAAAAATTACTTTGGTCAGTCACTGTGAAAAAGTTTTTTCAATTTAAAAAAAAAAAAAATAAATAAAAACAAGAAAATATTTATTTAGACAATTATTTTTAAAAAGTTTCCCAAGGATACATTTATTATTTTTTAACGTCAGGTCAAAAGCAAAGCTGTCTTCATGGTGAAAATAAAGCGAATAAGTCGTACAATTAACGAAAAAATCTATGTAAGAAATTTAAGATTAATACAAGACAAAAATTCCACAATACATTCTGGTGATACATCAGTTGAACATATTTTTAAATAAAGACACCATCTATTAACATTATAAACATTACAGTCAAGTAAAATATGTTTAACAGTCATTGGAGTTTGATAAAGAAGGCATGATGACAATTCTTCAACTTTCAACAAATAATCATGCGTGAATCTTATATGACCTAAATAGCAACTAAAAAAAAAATTAAAGGGATAGTTCACCCAAAAATGAAAATTCTGTCATTAATTACTCACCCTCATGTCGTTCCAAACCTGTAAGACCTTTGCTCGTCTTCAGAACACAAATTAAGATATTTCTGATGAAATTCAAGAGCTTTCTAACCCTTCTTAGACAGCAATGCTACTGAAATGTTTTATGACCCAGAAAGGTAGTAAGGACTAAAATAGTCCATGTGGCATCAGTGGTTCAACCATAATTCACAAATAACTGAATCTCTCATGAAAGCACATCAAAGACTGACACATAAGAGAAGAAACTGTTGAACAAAGTTATTTTTGTTTTCTTTGTGCATAAAAAGTATTTTCGTAGCTTTGTAACATTAAGGTTGAACCACTGATGTCATATGGACTATTTTAACAATGTCCTTACAACCTTTCTGGGTCTTGAACTTGTCAATTGCATTGCTTCATATGCAGAGTCAGAAAGCTGTCAGATTTCATCAAAAATATCTTAATTTATGTTCCAAAGATGAACAAAGGTCTTATGAGTTTGGAACAATATGAGGGTGAGTAATTACTGACAGAATTTTCATTTATCTCTTTAATCACACATGCAATGGAAATTGCTAAAAATAAATAAATAATTAAAAAAAAACACCTTTTAATACTAGGATTACTTCATATAACTTATTTCCATGGAATTCAGAAAGAATATTTTATATATATATATATATATATATATATATATACACACACACACACATATATACAGTACTGTGCAAAAGTTTTAGGCCACTAGTATTTTCACCAGCTAAAAAAATGGTTTAAAGTAAGTTATTTCTATCTTTTGCTGTAGTGTGCCAGTAAAAAATATCGGTTTACATTTCCAAACATTCTGTTTGCCATTAATTGTAATAATCTAGTGAGATTTTTGTTTGCACAAGGAGTCTGACAACAGCCAGTGCTCCACACTGAGATCTGATCTCATCATCATCCAGTCTTCCTGGAATGACATGAAGACACAGAAACACTGAGACAGACTAAATCCAGAAGAACTGTGGCAACATCTCCAAGATCTCCAACATCTCTGCACAAGTGCACCTAGGGCAAAAGCTGCGTTAAACGCAAAGGATGGTCACATCAAATGCTTATTTATTTTAATTAATAGAAGTTCTTTGATAAAGAAAATCTATTTATGACATTGGTTTTGACAGCATCCTCATTTTATGAGGATAACTGTCTATATAACTGTCTAAAAATTTTAACAGTACTGTAGCTTTGTAGGTGTAGGTCTCTTAAAGCATCTTGGAGATGTTGCCACAGTTCTTCTGGATTTAGTCTGTCTCTGTTTTTTCTGTATATATATATATATATATATATATATATTATAGAGGTTGCGTTAACCGAAAATTGTCTGTCATTAAGTCTGTATTAATTTTTTTTTATCAGCGATGGTGGCGAGTTCGCTCCAGTGTGGCAGCAGAGCACTGGATCCAGAACAAAAACCAAACCATCACGAATGTTTTGCTCTGTGTTTAATTTCACACAGGCGAGTACCCAGTTTAAGCTACAGTGATCTATCACGCTACATTAAAGAGCGCCAAAACAGTATTGGTTGAATTTTCTAATGAAATGGACAGAATTTGAAATCTGAGACTTTTTCATATCAAAAGTAACAAAGCACAAAGATTGCAATTTATTGAATGTGAGGTGCACTATGTACTGTTTATTCATCAACTGAAAACAGCATAGACCAAAAGATCGACTGATATTTAATAATCTATATTGGTACATAAAAATGAGAATCTATTAAAATCAAGAAATATTTTAGTGCCCTTTGTTAGCACTGTGGGTGTGGTGTTGAGCATAAAGCACAGTCTCTATTCATCTGTTCTCTTCAAAATAAATGTATAAGCCTAAATCGTCTTGTAGGTTCATGATTAAAAGAGAAAATGTGAACAAAAATAAAAGCAATTAAATGTGGTGTTATAATTAAAATATGAAATTAATATGACGGGTAATAATAGATTATGATATAATTTTTACGACCCTGTGCATCAAAATGACGGACAAAGTTAAAGTCTAATGCAACCTCTGAGATATATAAATAAAACTAGTAAAAACACCAAAATGATATTCCCAGATGTTCCAGTGTGACCTGTACTGTAAAAATAAAAAACACAATTTGTTGAGTCATCTTAAAATAATCTGTTACCCTGCTGCCTTAAAATTTTAAGTTCAGTCAACTAAAATAAGTTTAATTAACTTGAAATGTTAAGTTGTACTAAGTAACAACTTCGATATTTGTGTTTGCTAAACTTAACAGATGGGTAAGTAACCCGGCTTTAAAATTTAAATTGATTCAACTCAAATATCTAAGTTGTCACTTAGTATAATTTAACATTTCAAGTTGAATAAACCTTTTTGAGTTGACTGAACTTAAAATTTTAAGGCAGCCAGGTTACAAATTATTTTAAGCTGACTCAACAAATTGTTTTTTACAGTGTGAGATTGTACAATATTTAACTAAAAAAAGTTACAGGTTTTGTCAATTTCTAGAGATGTTTAGTTTACCTGGATTTATTTTAGTTTTATATTTTCATGATTAATATATATTTATAAATAATATAAATTAATAAACAATATAATTATTTCATGAACCTCCTGATTTCTCCTAATTCCTCCTAATTTAATTTCATGAACCTCCTGCAGTTTCTTCACAAACCTCAGTTTGGAAAACGACGTAAATGTAATGTTTAATGCACTTCTATTGTTACTAACAATAAATGGAATACATTTTATTTCTCTTTGTATTTTATATTAATATGGAACAAGATTATCCTATTTAAATGAATGTGATAAACAAGTTAGCTCAAAAGTAATCTGATTATATTACCTAATGTAATGGATTACATTACCGACTACAATTTTTGTCATGTAATTTGGAATCAGTAACACACCACAATTTCTAAGTAATCTACCCAGCACTGGTTAGGACTTTAAAGGTCCACTTAAGTGCTTTGAAACATGCAGCGTTATTCTACGTGTTGACGTAATTTCAACTGAAACAGGAAGATATCAAGCAGTCCCACCCCCTTTTTTTTAAACAGCCAATAGTGTTCTGTCACAGCTCGGGCTGTTGAGTATTACAGCCATAATCTCATCCATATCGCTAGAAAATATAGCATTGTGTGTAGAATTCAAATGGATCTGATAAGTTCGCGCCTATGATCCGCTCTGGACAGGAGTAGACTGTGTGAGACTTCATTGGCTCAATGGAAAGCATATTTACATTGTCTGAATCGTTCCCTATCCCCTTTATATTGCACTATGTGACTGATTTCAGCCACAGCCTCAGCATGTAGTGGGCAGGATGCTTCAGATTCTAGAGAGCATTTGATTGGACAGAAAGTTTGATGAGAAGCTGAAGTGCAGGGTGATGTCATCAAAATCACTGATCCATATTGGAAGTTAGAGACTAAGTTTTGAATGCTTATATCTTCTAAATGAGAATTCTGTCATTGTTTTGGAGCACACTAGCTTATAAGGCTAACATATTCATACTAAAAGCCAAAAAAATTAATTTTGATTTCATGGGGACTGTAAATATACATGGATCAACATGCCATCCGGTATAGTGGAAACGTCTGCAGAGAAATGTGTTTCTACTGGCATCTCACACAGCAGCAGTCGTCGTATTCCTGAATAAGCAGGTTACATTCATGCCATTGGCCATGAGAGATTATTACTCGGACAGAATCCAAACCCAAGAAAACCTCCAAAATTGCATTGAGGAAAGTGAGGGGGCTCGCTGGGGCTGGTTAGCTCCAAATTGGGCGCCCGATGCGTTCTGGGCACTTAGCTGGTCATTGATACACGGAAAGAAAAGCGGAGAGCTCGGGGTCGCCCTGTTTCTTCAATGCTAATCCTGCGCCAATTAGTTTCTGCCCAGGAGGGCCGGGCATAATGGCTCATTACGGAACGAGCGAGCTCTTCTTTAGACGACCCCCCCTCCGCCATCAAATTAAATACGATGGGACCCGTGAACAATGTCTTATTAAAATCAACAATTGATCTCCTCTTTGTTCGTTCGGCTCGTTCAATTAAACAAACGTGTACATCAAACCGGCGCGTCGCGGGGCGGGGGGGTTTCGCGGGGTTCAAGGCGAGTTCTTCTCATCCTCGCCCCGTCTGCGAGGCTTTGAAGATTTTCCGAATGGCTGGAAGTCTTTGTGCGGGACGCGGCGAATGCCAGTAATGACCCCCTCAGTTTCAGCGTGCCGTGTTTTCGTACGGATTATGAAACTCTGAGTGTGTTGCGGGCGATAATGCTGAGATGGATGATGGCAAATTGAAGTTGAGTTTACGGTGTTTCTGACAGGTCAGAGGGTTTTAAAACTCTCTCAAATGATGAAATATTTTTAGGATCAATGCATTTGCTCTTTTAATATTGCAATAGTTGTTCAGGCATTACAGGGGAGGCATTTTGATGCTTATATAGTATATACAAAACAATAATAGAGATAGCAAAATAGAACACCACACAATAAATCAAAGTTGGCTGTGAATGAACTTTCAAGCCACATACATACAAACAAACAAAACAGCATCAGGATGAAACACAAACTATACATAAAGCATAATACAAACACCAAAGTATTCATAACTGACAAGAAAAAATATTTAAATAAAATGTGTCATATAGGGATTTCTGGAAACTTCCTTTTACTGCTGTCAAATGTAAAATAAACAGACTATTTATATTTTTAAGGCCATATTTTTTCATTTCTCATATTGTGCAAATCTAAAAAAGAATTAACATTTTTCTAAAGGAGAATGTATTGTTTTGTTGAATACAATATCAATTTTTTTAATTAAATTATAAAGCAATTCACCCTTTTTACTGCCAGAAACCATACATATTACAGTTTTAAAATATTTAATTAAATGTGACTCATTTTATATGAGTTATACATTTTCATATTTCACATTTCATGTATTTAACATTTTACTAAAAGAGAACATGTATTGTCTTGTTGAATAAAATATTGATTTTTTCATCATAAATTATAAAGTAATTTTCTTTCTTCCAGAAAATATATATTTTACAGTATTTTTTAATGATTTATATATTTTCATAGATTTTTTCATCAATTATAAAGTAAATAATGTTTTTTTCCTGCCAGAAACCATATCTTTTACAGTAAAAAAAAAAAAATGAATTAAATGTGACTCATTTTATATGAATTATATATTTTTATATTTCAAACTTCACATATTTAACAACATTTTTATTGGAAGAGTACATGTATTGTCTTGTTGAATAAAATATAGATTTTTTCCATCATAAATTATAAAGTAATTCATGATTTTTTTCTGCCAGAAACCATAGATTTTACAGTTAAAAAAAATAATAAATTAAAAGTGACTCATTTTTTATACTCATATTTTTTATGTTTCACATTTCATGTATTTAACAACATTTTACTGAAAGAGTACGTCTTTTTGAATAAAATAATGATTTTTCATTAAAATCATTTTATATTTATGCATTTGCTTTCTGAAATCATACAGAAAAAAAAAAGAAATTAGTTATAATTTTAATATTTCAAAATTTGTATATTAAAAAAAAATAATTTACAAAAGGAGCACATGTAATGCCTTTTTGAATGCCATTTTGATTTTCACCATAAATTAATTCATATTTTTAACTACCAGAAACCATAAATTTTACAGTAAAACAGATGTTGACTCGACTTTTTTCAGTTTTTTAAATTTTGTATATAAAAAAATTACAGCATGTTACTGAAAGAGTAAATGTATTGTTTTAAGTACAATATTTATTGATTTTCATAATAAATTATAAAGTAATTTGTATATGTTACTTCCAGAAATTTTAAAATAAAATAAGTAAATAAAAGGAGTCATAGAAGTTATATTTGTTCATATTTCATGTTTTGTATATATATATATATATATATATATAAAAAAACAGCCTTTTTCTTCTTAAAATTATACATTGTACAGGTGACTTATATTGTTTGTACATTTTTTGCGTTACTGCCAGTGTGAAAGCCTCATAATTTAACCGGTTCTTGACCACAACTGGAGATCTAAATCTAAAAAAAAGAAAAAAAGCTTAAAAAAAGAAAGAAAGAAAGAAAGACAAACCTACAGTTCTGCTCAGACCAGTAACAAAAGCGACATTAAAGAACAGGCTACTGTGATTTCAAAAAGTGGCGGCTCACGAGAGCAAGTGTCTGAAACGGCCCCGGGAGAAGCAAACGTGACAGAACAAACGTGCGAGCGGCCCAATCGTCATTAGGACCTGTTGGTTCCCTCTAGAAAATTCTCACACCTCGCACACTGTCGTCATGGAGATCTGGCCAAAACTGGCATTAATACACCTGAGAAACGATGAATATCGCCCCGAAATGAGCCGATTTACAAGTGGGCATCTGTTTGAACCAGATTAATGTGTGAGGACGGTCAAGACAATCAGAAGTTTATTTTTAACCCTATTAATCCTACTGTACCATATTAAATGCACAAATTATAAAGCCCTCTGAATGATCAACATGATAAAAACCTGTCGAACATATGCCTTCTGTCTCTGATTGATAGTTTAGACTTTTTTTTTTTGCAGCAAGTAAAGCAGCAAGGCATTTTAGAATCACTGTACACACAACCACACTCAACTCATGGCTCATGCTGTGATATCTAATGATTTTTAGATTAAACATAAGCATAACTTTTATATTGTTAGCAATATTTCAAGATGAACACATGCTGGGCTGAAGCAACTTAAGTTTACTTGATTATCCAGACATAATTTGAGAAAAATCATGTTGAAATGCGAGTCTCAAATCTGATTATCAGGCTTTTTGAAGAATGTTTATTTGTTCATCTCTCTATCGTCATTGCATTGCATTATATGTTTTGAAACTTCATTCAAATTTCATCTTACTAAGGCATTACTGATTTAATATAGAGTGACAATGATATTTCTATCTAGGGATGCACCGATACCACTTTTTCCAGTACTCGCCCGATACCGATACTTTTATTTTTGGTTGTTGCCGATTCCGAGTACCGATACATTTAAATTTACTGGTAAATTTGTAAAATATTGGGTCCAGAAACTAAAATATGTATAATGTTAGTTGGTTAACTTTATTTATCAAATAGATATAGTCAAACCAAAATTTATTCAGATACCTTTTCTTATATCATCACAGTTTATTCGCTATAGACATATAAAATATGACAAGAACGCAGAGTTAAACTGTGTCAGAACAAATTCAGCTTGATAATGTCCGATAACTTTAATAGAAATGCATGTAATGGATTACAATCAACCAAAAATTATTCAGACAATATTTACACAACTGCCAATACTTTGTCGGCCACCCTAAGCCTCAGTGACAGCCTGTAGTCTCCTGGGCATGCTGTCAACCACGTTCATGCAAACCTGAACTTATCATTTTTGGTCCCAAATGATCAATTTTACTGGTAGTCCAAGAATTTTGGGGTATAACGTGTCACACTTTACTTCACTATCCTCACTTACATAAATGAACTATAGTGTCCTGCACCCACTAGTGAAAAAATATCAAAAAATATATCTGGTGTCCAGCGGCTTACGGGACACCCCCACAGGCCCCATACAATTCTAAAAGGCAGTGTTCCGAGACACTGCAAAAGACGTGAGCCGTGAGCGCAAAGGTAGTGCAGTGGAGCGGGCTTAATGTTTTAAAAAATAACAACTGGGGAAAAACAATTTTTCTCACATTTCACTTGTCATAAACACTATAGGCCTACTTCTAAGACAACCGCACCGTAAGCAAACAAATTATCCACAACATTATCCTTCACAAACACTATAGCAGCACAGTGAGGCGCTGGTGACGCTGAATGTAAACAATGGACTATTTAAATTGAGCATTGTAACTTTTAATGAAGTTCCAAACGTAGGTTCGGGAGGAGCCTAATCATTCAGTCCTGTCAATCATCATTACAAGCCTATATGTGACCATGGATCACAAAACCAGTCATAAGGGTCATTTTTTCAAAATTGAGATTTATACATCATATGAAAGCTGAATAAATAAACCATTGATGTATGGTTTGTTAGGATAGGACAATATTTGGCCGAGATACAACTATTTAAAAATCAGGAATCTGAGAGTGCAAACAAATCAAAATACTGAGAAAACTGCCTTTAAAGTTCTTCAAATAATGTTCTTAACAATGTATATGACTAATCAAAACTTAAGTTTTCATACATTTATAGTAGGAATTTTACAAAATATCTTCATGGAACATGATCTTTACTTAATTTCTTAATGATTTTTGCCTAAAAGAAAAATCATTCATTTTGACCCATACAATGTATTTTTGGCTATTGCTACAAATAAACCCCAGTGACTTAAGACTGGTTTTGTGGTCCAGGGTCACATATAAGCAGCTCTCATGTCAAACTCTGCGCTCAAGCCGAGCCTCGGGTTTGAGCCTCCATTAAGGACAGCAAGCCAAGTTTGTTTACCATTGCCCATCAGGACTGGATGGGCAGGCGAACTCGTGAATGTTTCTTTAAATGTATTGTATTTTGACAATGAACAGGCTGCGATGTCAAGGTAGCAAAAAAGTTGCGTGAGCACTGAGGTGCCGCCGTGATTACTGCATTGTTTTCCCAACTGTTACTCATAATTTAGTCATGCTGGTTGGTCATACAAGCAAGATATCAATCATCACTGTAAAGCTTTGGCAAGATAAATAAATAAACACAAATTATTATTATTACTAATAATAATAAAAGAAAGAAAAGAAAACTGTAAAGCTTTTACAAAATAAAGAAAACGGCTTTCACTGTCCGAACTTTGGATTGTGTCAGAATTAATCGAAACTCAGCACTTTTTTTCCCTTTTTGTTTTGTTAATCAGTTAATGATTTAAAAGAGAAGTTCACTTCCAGAACAACAATTCACATATAATGTACTCTCCCCCTTGTCATCCAAGATGTTCATTTCTTTCTGTCTTTAGTCGTAAAGAAATTATGGTTTTTGAGGAAAACATTTCAGCATTTTTCTGCATATAATGAACTTCATTGGTGCCCCGAATTTAAACTTCCAAAATGTAGTTTAACTTTAAGTTCAAATGCAGCTTCAAAGGGCTCTAAACAATCCCAGCCGAGGAAGAAGGATCTTATCTAGCAAAACGATTGTTGTTTTCGAAAAATAAAAATATGTATACTTTAAGCACAAAACTTTGTATAGCACAAACTCTGGGATGCGCGTCCACGGGTCGTTCTTGAACGTTTCGTTCATATTGACGTCATTTTCGTTCACATGATCTTTCGACATGATTCAATGGTACATGAACGCGCATCCCAGAACCTGTGCTACACAAGCTTTTGTGCTTAAAAAGTATACAAACATTTTTATTTTCTGAAAAAAAAAAATGACAGATCGTTTCGCTAGATAAGACCCTTCTTCTTCGGCTGGGATCATTTAGAGCCCTTTGAAGCTGCATTTAAACTACATTTTTTGAAGTTCAAAATCGGGGCACTAATAAAGTCCATTATATGGAGAAAAATCATGAAATTCTTTCCTCAAAAAACAATTTCTTCACTACTGAAGACAGAAAGACATGAACATCTTCACTGATGACTTGTCACCAGATTTTGGCATTAAATTTACTGTTCATTCTCAAGATTTCAAGTGATCAAGACATTTCTCCGGAGCACAATGTTACAAGAAAGACTGTCCAGTTTAGCTCTTCTAAGTATTGAGAATGCACACGCTCGCAACATCGACATTAAGCTGCAGTCAAAGTCTTTGCACATCAAAACGCTCGAAAGGCACAAAAGATTTGGTGGAGTTTTGCTCGTTTGTGATTATCAGTTCATTAAAAGAATAAATAAGTTAATTACAAAAGTTGGTATATGTATAGAAAGTTAATTATCAAAATGTAGCATTTATAGTTGTTTCTTTAATTTGTTTTTCTCCTCATTTTTTTTACTGTTCATTTTCTCACTAAAAGACATGAATTTTGCTTGTATAGGACAGTGTTTAAACTAAAACATGCTGGCGTACATTATTTTATTGAGCTTACTATTAAATAAAATGCAGACCATGGCCTATAACACATATGTGTATTATTATTGTTGAGGAATCCTCCTGCTATTGCTAAAATAACAATCAAAGCAGCGGCACTTTTGCCTCCACGTTCATAGACTAAATATATTTATTCCTGAAGGGATTTCAGTCTGACTGAAAAGCAATATACACACATAATATAGACTATATATGCAATTCAATAATAACGTCAAATGCATCAATGCAATGATAATTCACCACATTCATTACTGATATATCAGACATGTAAATGGAGGGACGGACTCAGGTGCACAATAAATTTTCATACATCACTGTTGGGCTCTAAGATATGCGGTACGCCACTGCTGGTGTCTAAATAATTTTTGGTTTGACTGTATATCCTTTAGTTATTTCTACACTTTATGCCCATTAAAATGTATTTTACAAGTTTTTGTTACTTTCACTGTTCATTTTTTGCTCTGTGGTACATCATCTTTAATTTAATAGCATTAGAGCTGCTCCATCGCAGGGGCTCAGTACTGTAATCACATGTTTTGTTATAACAATGCAGGGAACCACTCCTTATAAATCTCCTAATGGTGATATTTTCAGAAATGTAAGTCGCGTTGTTTTTTTTTACCTGAAAATGCTGCCATTTAGGCTATAATCCAAAACGAATTCCTATAATGCAGAAACGCTCATGAAGCAAGAAAAACATGTACAGTACAGCCTGATAGTTTCACTTTAGACAAAGTCGTGTATGCTTAAGGCTGAAAATAAATGATGTTTATAGTGAATAACCCTATACATATACCCCATAACCCTATACAGTGCTCTCTCTCTCTTTCTATCCTTAAATAACTTGTGCATTGTTTTACTTACTCGTTTTTGACACATCCAACCGAACTACAAACTTTCCAGTGATGTCTGTGAGAAAGGGATATTAACTCACATCAGGGGCGATTCTAGGATTTTCATTTTAGGGGGGCTCAGTCCCCCAGTGAGGGTATAATAATAAAAAAAAAATAAATAAATATATAAATAAATAAAATAAACAACGTTTGACTAATAGGGGTGGTATACTACTTATTGCAATATTCCACTAGGTAGGTATAACATTTGATTACAGAGTAAGCCAAATACAAGTCTTTCTGATCTCACACACACACACACACACACACACACACACACACACCTGTTTACTTTACAAACACAAAATTTTACTGTTTGCATTTCTAGTACAAGCCTCTTTCCTTAGCTGAATTATGCAAACCTCTTTGCCACATGCATTAGAAACTATTTAAAGTTAACTTTTCAAATGAAAATGGCAACAGGATCGTTTTATAAAGAATGCATTTATGGGCTACATTTTTGCTGGAGGAAACAGCTGTGGTGTGATGAGGGGTGAACACAGCGAAAACGTAGGCTACAGTAGATGGGGAACCGATTGCTCCCCCATGATATTTTATATACTGTATTTAAACCGCACAGATGCAGATATTATAACAATCTACCAATAAACACAAACCTTGTCCTTTGTTTTTTGTTCTGCGCCACCGCAGTCTGCGAATTGAAGAATGCGCTGCAAGAAAGACGGGGAGGAGTCGATCAAAGTCTGCTGCAATTTTCATATGAAATTTAAATGGGACTGAAGCGACCACGAATTTGTGTACAGTTTATGGAGCTAATCGCAAAATTTTAGGGGGGCGGAGTAGTCAGTTTAGGCCTAAAAATGGCTCAGCGATGCCTATGACACACATTTAATTAATCAACTGTGCTCCTGTACTCTCAATCCACTCTGCGTGCTTTGCTTATATCAGCTCGCGCGCATCAGCTATACATGCGTTAATACTGAATGTTTAACATTATATTAATTGCATACATATACTTTGTAGACATCCTTAATCTCTAATGACTCCATTCTGCTGTCTGTTGTTCTTTTCTTTGTCTGAATACGCACTTGTCACATGCTGTGTGGTATCGGGGCATTTTAATGAGTATGAGTACAGCAGCTCAGTATCGGCCCGATACTGATACCAGTATCCCTATTTCTATCATTTTATATAAGCAGTCTGTGACACTCTTAAAAAGATCTCATTGATTTACATTACAAGCATCATGATTTCATCTTTTTGTCAATATAAATATCAGCATATGCACTAAATTGTCTGTTTTGCTCAGTTTGGGCCTCTGAATAAAACTGAGCTGTTTTTCCTCCATATTCTTAATATATCATGCTATATGAGCCATACAAGCCAGCTGTATCAACAAAACACAAGTGCATATGGATTTAAAAAAAAAAAAAAAGTTTCATGTCAAATAATTCGATTTTTCTGACTACTATTTTATGTCAAGCCTTACAAGGTTAATGAGAGTTAAATAACTTATTGCAGCAATGCGACAAAGTTGAGCTTAACTTTATGCAAATGCAAAGAGTAAAAACGTGAATCCAGATGGAGAACCTCACACGATCCGTCTCCTGATATAGTATGGTACTGCAATCGAGCAGGAGCTCCTCCAAGAAACCAGCGGTACAGGAACTTCCAGCAACCTCCAGTGATTTCATCTGTCTCTGTGAATGCACACAAAGTACTTACAGGCAAGAGATAAAGCAATAGAGCACTGCAGTCATGACGTATTTTTGTAGTAAGTTCACATCACCTTGGCTGCCTTGACAGAAACCCAATAAGATTTTTCGACTGGCTTTTGGATTACTGCAGAAAATAAGCTGTCACCAATAAAACTTTAACGCTTAAACGTTTTTTCCATAATCATAATCTTCACAAAAAAACAGAACTTCTATGAATTTTCAAGTCTAAATATAATCACCAGAACTAAAAAGCTAAATGTAGGCAATAAACAAGCTATGCCACAGTCACACGACTTCATCACCACTGTTAAACTTTTAAGTCTTTCAGCCTTTATTTAACATTGTTTTCCCTGAAAGTCTGAGACTAAATAGATCGTAAGTTTTTTTTTTTTTTTTACACAGAATTGTGAAATACGAACTCACACTTTTTCTTAGAATTGTAACATAAACTGGCAATTGCGATATAAACTCGTGAAAATGAAAACTCACAATTCTGACTTTTTCCTTGCAAATGCGTTTTTGTATCTCGCAATTCTGACTTTTTTCTCTCAATTCTGACTTTTTTCTTGCAAATGCGAGTTTATACAATTCTGACTTTCTATAACAATTCTGACTTTTTTCTCAGAACTATGAGATATAAAGTCCAATTTTGAGGGGGGGGAAACATTCTCAGAATTGCGAGTTTATATCTCACAGTTCTCAGTTAATAACTCACAACTGTGTTATAAAGTTAGAATTGCGAGATACAAACGCATTCGCAAGTTTTCATCTCTTGCAAATGCATGTTTGTATCTCACAATTCTGCCTTTTTTACACTAATGCGTGTTGTCACCTCATAATTCAGACTTTTTTCTTGCAATTGTAAGTTTTTATCTCGTAATTCTGACTTTTTTTCTTGCTAATGCCTGTTTTCATCTTGTAATTCTGACTTTTATCTTGCAATTGCAGGTTTATATCTTTTACAGTTCTGACTTTTTCTTGCATATGCGATTTTATATCTTGCAATTCTGACTTTTTTTCTCAGAATTGCGAGATATAAACTTGCAATTGCAAGTTATAAAGTCCAATTTTGAGGGGAAAAAAACATGTTCTCAGAATGGTGAGTTTATATCTCACAGTTCTCACTTATATACACACTTACACAGTTATAAAGTCAGAACTGTGAGATATAAACTGGCAGTTCTGAGTTTTTTGCTCAGAATTGTATGATATGCACTCACAATTGCGAATTATAAAGTCACAATTTTGATATTAACTCGCAATTCTGAGAAGAAAATTCAGAATTGTGAGTTTATATCTCACAGTTCTGACTTTATAACTCACAATTGCCCAATCCTGAGAAAAAAAGTTAGAATTGCGAGACATAAACTTGCAACTGCGAGAAAAAAAATGTGAGATAAAAGTTGCAATTACCTTTTTATTTTTATTATTCAGTGGGGAAAAAAAAAAAAAACAGGATGATGGAAGCAGGTTTTAGCCTATAAAAATACATAATTCCTGCAGAACTACACACTAATATGAAACAGTAAGTTTGTATTTTTATAATAGCACATGAGTTCTTCAATATTCTGCTGTAAAATGTTTCATGTTTGAGCTATAAAATCATCTAAATTGTCCTTGTGAGGTGTGACCAAGGTTAGTATAATTTATGAGAACAAATCACAAAGATGAAAATGAACAGTAAATATTAACTAAAATAAAAATGGACATTTGCCAAAAAGGAAAATAAATATAAATAAACACTATAAATGCTAATAAATTAAAAAAACAACATATATGCACTTGACAAATGCAAACGACAAATGAAAAAACTTGCATTAAAGATATAAATATAATCAGTTCATGCATTCTATAAAATTAGATGAAAACTATAATAAAAACAAATCTAAACTAAATAGCCTTATTTTCAAAATAAATAACTAAAAACAAACAAATAAATATTTTTAAATGATAAAAATGTATGTACCATTAAGGAACTAAAAAAAAAACAAAAAAAAAACAAAACACTTTTTCAAAACTGGCTGCAGGGTTATTATCGTTAACTAAAACTAAAACCATAAAAAACATTTACATTATATTAAATAAAAATAAAATAAACATTAACTGAAAAATAAATAAATTATATATATATATATATAAACTTATTTTTGCTAAAGCAAATCAAAACTAAATCCAAACTAAACAAACATAAATAAAATAAAACCATTTATGCACCATTAACAGATTAAATTTAAAACTAAACTTTTAAACTTAAATAAATCAATATATCAATAAAACTAATTAATATGAAATAATAATAATAAAACAAACATTAATTGAAATAAAACATTAAAAATTCCTTTCAAGTTATTTCAGCTATTTTTTTTTTATTTTGTTGAACTATTTAAAATAAATAAATAAATAAATAAAATTAAAAACAAGCACTAATGGAGTTTTAACACCTTTTATGAACATATTCATAACCTTTAAATAAGCTGCTGGGAATCTTGTGTTGGTCAAATGTGTAAATCGATCACGCCACCGCAAGTGTTTGCATCTACAAATGGAGTGAAAGCACATCCAGTGGACCATGATCTAGTACTTCCACCCATAATGCTTTGTGATACTCTTAAGATGAGGTAAATTCCCCTGAGTGAGTGTGTGTGTTTGTGTGTTATGGCTGGAGAGTGTTCTGCGATGAGCCTTACTTGGGAATAAACCACTGCCGGCATCTGTGTCTGCATCCCAGCGGGAGCCTGGATCCCAAGGCCCCTGCGGAGGTCTGGGTTTTGGGTTAGACGTGCACTAGGGGAGGGGGGCAGATCCACACCTGGGAATTAATGTGTGTCAGAAGCAGATTGTAAACACACTGGAGACGCTTCCAAAAAGTGTGACACTTCTGCACTGTACTGCTTTCCTAATTGGCTCTCACCACAAAAATACTCATTGCTGTCGAGGCCTATGAGCCTATCAAATCAAACAGTGGAGTTTATGTAACATGTGTTTCTGTAGCTCAACTTGTAGAGCACGCCGCTAGCAAACCCAAGATCATGGCTTCGTTCCCCAAAGGACGCATGTAGTGATAAAACACTCGAATGCAATAAAAAATGGCTTTTGATACAAATGTGTCAAATGCATCAATGTAGGGGTGAAAGAAAGGTCAGAGCAGGGTTAATCCAATTCATGCCCTGAGCAAAACTGGTAGAATTTCCTTTGCAATTATTTGTGAAATTAACTAGCAATTTATAAGTGAAACTGTTTCTAAGAAAAGGCAAGTAACACACTGAATTATACATGCAGAAAGACTGAAATAGTATCTTGTATAACATCCCAATTAACTCCAATAAACTTTTTTTTTTCCAGTTTAATTTCAGATATAATAATTTTATGCACTTATGTGCTTTTGTCATTGGGGTTTTCATCTAATATTTATAATTTATTTCAGTTTTATTTTAATTTAAAAAACAATTATGATAACATACATTATGGTAAACAATAACAGTTTCAGTTTTCCTGCAGAGTTTTGTCAGTGCTATTTTAGTATTATTTACATACTTTAGTATTATTTATGAATATTTTAGTTTTGAGTAATTGTGTTATGTTTTCATCTTTTTTTTGTCCCCAATAAGTTTGGGTTTTTCATCTAATATTGTTTTTTTTTTTTTTAATTTCAGCTATATTTTAATTAATGAAACCAATTACGATAACATACATTATAATAAATGATTACACTTAATTTGACTTAAAACTGGTTCATTAAACTTTAATTAAATGCATCTGAAATAACTAATCAAACTTTTTTTTGTTTATTAGGAAAATTACAGCCACACTGTAAATTATTTGACCGTAAATGTAACTATTTTAGCATTATTTATATACTTTAACAGTATTTATTAATATTTTGAATGAGGTTTATATTTTTTTTATTTTTATACATTTTATATATATAGTTTGGGTTTTTTATCTAATATTGTTTTTTTTTTTTTTTTATTTCAGCTTTATTTTATTTAATGAAACCAATTATGATAACATACATTATGATAAATGATTACACCTTCAATTTTACTTAACAAAACTGGTTCTAACTTTAATTAAATGTACCTGAAACAACCAACCCAATGTTTTTTGATTTATTAGGAAAATTACAGCCAAACTGTAAATTTGATTGTAACTTTACAGTAAATTACTGGCTACTAGATGCATTACTTTCACAGGAATTTACTGTATGTAACTAGCATTAGCATTATTTACATACTATAGCAATATTTATTAATGTTTTGAATTAACTTTATATAATTTTTATATTTTATATATTTTATACAGTTTTCATTTTAACTTTAATTAAATGCACCTGTAAGAACTAACCAAACTTTTTTTGTTACAGCCACACTGTAAATTATTTGACTGTAAATGTAACTATTTTAGCATTATATACTATATCAACATTTATTATTGTTTTGAATTTTTTATTTTTATATTTTACATTTCATATATTTTATACAGTTTTCATTTTAATTTAAGTAACTGTGTTACGTGTTTTTGTCATTCCTTTAAGTTTTTTTTTTTTTTTTTCAATATGTCCATTTAGCTTTAATTGTTTTCAGTTTTGCTTTTATTAAATTAAATACAAAAATTAGAAATACAAGTAAGTTTGGGGTTTATCAAAAATTTTTTATTTCAGCTTTATTTTAATTAATGAAAAAAATTACGATAACATAGATGATAAATGATTACGGTTTTAGTTTTACTAAATGACACCGTTTCCAACGCACTTAAATGCACCTGATACAACTAACCAAACATTTTTTGTGTTGCTGCTTTCCATGAGTAAAAATGAGCAACTCTAGTTTAGAAAGTACAAAGACAGCACACTTTTAATTTGCATTATTGTATGTAAACAAGGTCTAACATGGATAATTGGACGCCAGTTACTGAATTAAACATGCAACATGATATCATGTGACAACATGAAGCATACAGTACTACTGCGTCACACAGTATATTTTTAAAATTAGTAAGTAGTATACAGTATAAACTGTATAAGCATCTCATCAAAACAGTGAGAAAGAATAAAATTATGGAAAACATGACAGATTTTTGTGTGTTTCCGTGTGCTTCTCACCTGGGACAACATGAGCACAAGGTCTAGAGGGAATCTTTGGTTTTGACGGCGCATCACTATTTTCCCCCTAAAAAACATAAACAAACAGAAAGAAAGATAGGACAGTCACTAAACTACATAATATAATCACATTTGCACATGATTCCTACTTAAAGGAAAGTCACAAGTTCAGTAGAAGTTGAACTTAACTTTTATTACCACGCAAAATGTATTTGAAAACAAAATCTTATTTATCATGATGCACTTATAATAGGAGTCTACAGGACAAGGCGTGAAGGATACCGGAAATATTACATGTTCAGGATGATTTAAACATTTTACAACTCAAATAATACAACTTTGTATAGCGAAATCCTTACAAGTTGCACATTTCTTCTTTTCACCATTGTGTAATGCCTTGTCCCATAAAAGTGCATCATAAGTGCATGACCATCAACACAATCTTTGAGCGACAAATCAAAATTATTAACTGTGTACATAAACAAGCTGCATTGATTCTGGAATATTCCTAAGAGGGAAGAAAACAATAATAACCCCTAAGCCTGAAAATTAAAATAAAACACAGACAAAATATCAAGATGTGAATCCACAAATTGGCCATTTTTCAGACTAAACTTTCAGCCTTTACTTATCCATTCATATTTGTTTATGTAGATTCAATAATACATATTTCCCCTGTAAAACCTCATGGCCTTATTAAATTTAAAATATTCGAAACAGCTCATTTTCCTTTTGTGAGCGGCTCTGAAGAATATCCAGAATAACTTTTTCACCTCTTTCCCTTCATTCACAACTTCTTTCACTCCGCCTTTGTTATACTTTCATTAATATTTTCTTTATTTAAGGTCATCAATATGCGCATTTAAATACGGAGCGCCGTGGTAATGGCTCACATAATGGAGGAGAGTGAACAAAGGCGTCCCCGCAGCGGGCCTGGAGTTCGGGGGGGGCGAGGGTCCGGGAGAGGGAGGGATTCATCTCTGTCTGCGGGAACAAAGAAAACCTGTAGAGTGTGTAAAGAGGCTCTCTGCTGCCAGCGTGCAGGAATACATTATAGCCCGCAGTCATTCGCACCGCTCCTGTCTGTGGATCCGTTTGGTTTTGTTTTGCACTTTACAAGCGACCGATGGAAGGTCTTCCTCAGGACAGGAAGGTGTTGTTCTTTGTTTTGTTCAGTTTGCTTTTGTCCTGAAGCAAACGCATTTGTAAATGCCAAAAATCACTGCACTGGATGAAATGCATGCTTTTTTGGCATGCATGTCAAACAGTGGTTGTTACCTAGTGGGTTGCAGGTCTAGATGCTCAGTGCAATTAATCATACAAGCATGCATAGATAGAATAGCAAAATGAATGTGAAGTTTATAAAGGGAGCAAAAAAAAAAACAAAAAAAAAAACGCATTTTAGTGCAAGTCCATTCTCCATGCTAAAATGCACAGGTTGCATGCATGCATGCATCATTCTCAAAAACTATGAACAAACCTACAAAATTACAAAAAACAACATTAATTTGAAATGACCATAAAACATGGCATAGGGCATTTAGAAGCCAGTAATAAACCAATTAATGCCATTTATTTTGTACTTACATGTATGAGAGCCAACTTACATAGGCTTTAGTTTAGAATGACAAGCAAATATAATACTGTTTTGGGTTGCCACTTGACGTCCAATATAGAAGACAAAAATCTACTATAAGATTATCATATAAGACAATTAAAAGCTATTTTGGTGGAAGTTCACCTTCCATTCCAATAGGGTTGGGTACCGAAACCCGGTGCCAATACGGCACCGGTACCCATGTGACCGGTATGTACCGGACCGAATCAGAACGCGAATTTCGGTGCCACTTAAATGCCTGAACTGTCGATTGAAATATTTGTCTTCTGGTGCTATGACACGGATGTAGAAGCATTGATTCATCAACATGCATGATCGCTAGTTAAATTTAAATACTGCATTCATGGGGTGTCAGAATGATCAGAAAATGTATTTACTGAATGAGAAAACTCACGTGAACGTCAGAAAGCTTTGATGATAGAAATCCAAGACATCTTTGTAGTTACTATCCATTTTCACATTTCGAATTAAAAGCACAAATCGTCTGGAAATGAGACCATCCGAGAAGCGCGTGAATGCTGCAACTATCGTTACACTTGCTCTGACTGCAGCAGGTGGTTTGCCGTTAGCTTAGCTAGCTACATTAAACGCGTCTAACTTAAAATGCCAAAAACTAAACATTCTAAAGTGTGGCTATATTTCACGAGAAATGATTCAGACACTGCGACGTGCAGCAAATGTTTTACAGCAGTTGCGTGTGAAGGGGAAAACGCGTCAAACCTAATGAAACATTTGATGGTATGTGGAATAAACTTGAAAGCAGAGGGATGCACCGTGTTTGACAGTTTGCAGACATCAGCTGGAGGTGTGTCGTATTTTGCCAGAGACGGCAAATATGTGATGCGATCTAGGAAAACCCAACACATGGTGAAATTTTACCTTTTTTAGGTTTTGACACCATATGAAAGCTGAGTTCAGGCCCCTTTCCAAAACTTTTATTTTTTACATAACCTACGTTATGGCTATCTTAGGTTGGCTGATAGCGATGATTTTCAGGAATGGGATTTTGAGAAAAACGGCTTTAAAGTGAAACGGCTTTCACTTTCACTTTCACTTTACGGGTTTAACGAGAGCTGTCTGTCAAGTTAGGAGCGCTACTGCATCATTAGACAAACCCAGCCAACATTTGTATGTGGGGCCCATATGGGTATGAACTGGGCTGAAAAATGGGCCCCATATAGGATTGTCCGCGGGTTCCGTAATGGCCCCATGTTAACTGCCCACGTGGATTTCATATAGGATTGAACTTGTCACAAAGTGGGACCCAACTGGGCAACATGCACAAGACCCATCTTGGTCCCAGCTTTAACCCAGCTAACATTTGATTGTGGGGCCCATGTGGGTTTGACATGGGCTGAAAAATGGGCTCTATATGGGATTGTCCGTGGGTTCCATAATGGCCCCATGCCAATTGCCCACATGGATTCCATATGGGACTGCACTTGCCACTTGGTGGGACCCAACTGGGAAACATTTGCAGGACCCATCTCGGTCCCAGCTTTAACCCAGCTAACATTTACATGTGGGGCCCATGTGGGTTTGAAATGGGCTGAAAAATGGGCTCTGTATGGGATTGTCCATGGGTTCCATAATGGCCCCATGCCAATTGCCCACATGGGTTTCATGTGGGATTACACTTGCCAACAGGTGGGCCCCAACTGGGCAACATGCAAAAGACCCATCTTGGCCCCATCTTTACTACATGGGCTGAAATATGGGTTTTAAGTGGGTTTGTCCACGGGTTCCATGTTGGCCCCATGCAACATACCCATGTGGGTTTTATGCAGGATTTACCTGGGCTTTAGGTGGGGCCCATCTAGGGATCATATGCAAAACCCATCTGGGTTCCATTTAAATATGGGTTTTACATGGGTTTGTCCACGGGTTCCATGTTGGCCCCATGCAATTTACCAATGTGTGTTTTATGCAGGATTTACCTGGGTTTAAGGTGGGGCCCAACTATGAAACATACACAAAACCTACCTAGGTCCCATCTTCAAACTCTATGTGGGAACTACATGGGATAAAGTATGGCTTGCAAGTGGGATTAAAAAAAAAAAGTTTTAAAGTTTTAAAGCATTAGCATTCAGCAGTACACAGTGAGATTGAAATCTTTTCAAATTTCAATTTTATTGAAACTACTCATCATATGCTATATTCTGATACCTAACTGTTAAAATCATTTAATTGGTAAAGTTAACAAACTGAAAGCTTTGAACATTTGCACATAGAAAACAGAGACAGTAAGAAACAGCAGCAGCAACTATACATTTTTCAGTACTGCTTACACTGCAGACAGACATTTGTGCATTCTAGACACCCTCAGTCCTCCTCTGTCTCTTGTCCCAGTAAACCATTTTGAGAGTTCCCTCTCAGATTCTTGCTGGTTGATCTTTGACATCAGTGCAGTCTTCTTAACAGCATCTGCAAAACAAATATATTTAAAAATAGGACATTTTTAAATTTTTCAGGAAGATGAGGTATGAAGATGCTGCCCTCCACTACAGTAAGGAAAACAACACAGTAAAAGCAAAGGTGCTTGTTTACAGGCTATTCCAATAACCTTTCTACAATGTGTTTAGTAAACGTGAAATATTATGTTACTTACACATGTTAAAATACTACAAAATAATAACTTTTACTTGGAGCAACTCAAGGGCGAGTAAATGACGACAGATTTTTTTTGTTTTTGTCAACTATTCCTTTAAGAGTGTCAGTTTTAATAACTTAAATTAGAGCTGCATGATTCTGGATATATAGAGTATCCCATTTTTGTTTAGATTCAAACAGATATCAAGATTCTGAACATCGAACTAAAAATAAAGTGTAATTTACTAGAAATTCTGTACTAGAAATACTATGACTGGAGTCTATTTAAAATGTTTAATCTTGAATGATTTTTTTTATTATTGTATGAATTAATGATTAAATGACTCATGAATATATGTTGTTTCATTACTGGATGAATCTGTGTTTTTTTAATGAATCTCTTGAATGATTCAATGACAAATACATGTGTTTAACAGTCACTTGTCAGCACCTACTGGTAATGTCACTGATATAATCTTTATCTGAATTGTCAACTTTGTTTCAAATGATTTGCTCTATTTTGATAGCTACTGTAGACATCAGTGATTATATCCAAACTAAACTTTTATCCCAGTACTTCTTCGATCATTTAAATAATTCTAACAGAAAAAACGATAGGTGTTGTTCAAAAAGGTTGACACTGTTTTATTCCTACACATGACAACTGCCCTCTCTTCTGGATCAGTAGGTACATTGACATGAAGCACTGTATTGCAAAAAAGCTCCATGTAAACAACTCAATCGAAATAAAAATGCTCAAACCGATTACGATTTCAATTACTTTAGAAAGGTAGGACAAATCTTTTCTAATCCATTACAAAGGACATGTAAACACTTGATCAAATTGATAACTGAACTAGAAAAGTTTTGCGCATGTGTAATGAAGTAGAAATGACATATGATGCACAAAATGAGCTGATGTTGTTGTAATATTATATTAAAGAACATAATAAATGACTGCAATGTCAATCAAAAATTCTCTTTCTACTTATCAACTGTGAAGTGGTGTAAGACAACATTGTCCAAGTGACCGTTTCAGACTCTGATTTGCAGACACCTTGTTTTAAGCATGAGAAAGGGTGTTTTTATTGCTTGGTTAGTATAAGCAGCACAACACAAAGCTTTGTGACTCGTAATCAGGAATCGAAAAAGATAAGATGTTAAGTTTGCTTTTTAAAACAAATTGATGGTTACACTAGTCAAAGCTTGTGTTCACATCTGTTAAGATAGTTGCCTACGTCTCCTACGATTAAAATTAATGGCTAGTGCGTTGGCTGTGACATACGTAAACCTATCAACATCCATCGCCATGACTTATCGTGAGACGAAAAAAATTACATTTTAGTCTCATAACATTGGTTAATGAAACTGCTGTAATTTCGCAACATTGTTTTATCAACAACATCGCAAAAATTTTGTGCAAATCCGTGATGGAAATGCACCTAATGTACTTTCTATACTGGATGCGGCGCGGCACGGCACGGGACGGCACGGCACAATAAATCCCAGCTGGCAAACTGATGCCTTGTTTTATTTATGATGTACTGACAAAGTTTAAAGGGGTCATTGGGTGCCCATTTTCCACAAGTTTATATGATTATTTAGGGTCTTAATGAGAAGTCTTTAACATACTTTGGTTAAAATTTCTCAGTGGTAGTGTAAAAAAAACCCCACCCATTTTACCATCAGCCCTTTTTAGAGTGAGCCATTCTGTTCCATGTTCCTTTAAACACTAATGAGCTCTGCCACCCCGCCTCTATCTCCTGTGGGGTGACGATCAGTAATGTTTACTTTAGCCGCATTTAACCGCAAAACTTGCTAACTAGCACATTATTAAGAAAAGGCGAATTGCAAAGATGCATAAGAAACACCCATATACTCGCTTCTGCTGTAGGTGAAACTAGATTACAAATGATTCGCGTGAACATAGACGCATTTATTTAGGCTGCCGGGCACATTTCCTTCAAAAACAAAAGTAATGTTAATCCTCTGCATCTCAGATGTCGGGAGTAAATGATGAGTGCTACTATGTGCATTACTGCATCCAACAATAGAACACCTCAATTGCTCAATCGGAGATAGTCTTGTCTTCCCCTGCACTGGAGTCGAAACAATAATGGTGGTCGGACTGTTCTCAGCGCTCACTCGGCTCAGTTAGGGTGGGTTTAAGTTAAGACTGTCATGTCAATCAACTATCGTGGGAGCGGCCTTGGTCGGTGTGACATCACACCGACAAGACACTGACAATGACCTTATTTGAAAAAAGGCATATTACTTGGATTACATTGGATTTTTCCCATATTAAGATTAAAAAAAATTCCACTGTGTAAATTTATATCATTATAGGGTGGTTGTGTACACACACTGTCAACACACATTTATGTTCAAACTTGTAAAAATAGGTTTTGCATCCGATGACGCCTTTAAATGATTTTCAATGGTCGCTTGGCCACATCTAGTGTAGACAGACTTTAGCTGTCACGCCATGACAACTGTCACCTCTGTTTTAGACACAGTGTTAGTCATTTACGAATAAGATTAAGTGGGGTTTGGATCGAGATTATGAACTTTAATTGATTAATCGTGCAGCTCTAATTTCTGATAATATATGTGTCTCTATCTATTTATGATAATATTTGAAGAGAAACATTACACTTTTAATTCAGAATCATAACTATACATTGTATCAAAGGTATAGTTCACTCAAAAATGAAAATTGTCATCATTTATTCACACTTATGTTGTTCCAAACGTTGGTAACTAGACAGTTGATGGGCCCCAATGATTTCCATAATATTTTTTTCCTACTATGAAAGTTAATGGCTACTATGAACTGTTTAGTTATCAACATTCTTCAAAAACATAAGGGTGATGAAGGGTAAATGATGCCAGAACTTTCATTTTGGGGTGAACGTTCCTTTTAAGAAAATTATGTAGAATAAAATTAAGCAAAATCACTACATTTACTAAAATCAAAACATCTCACACATTACAAAAAGTCAGTGAATCCATACCAGAAGTGAGAGTGCAATGTAGCAGATAAAGGACAATCCTCCTTCAAATTGGCAGTGATCAGCTGGATCCTTGGTGAATCTGTAGTGGGGTGGGCCCAACGCGTCCTTAAAAAGAATAATTTCTTTTTTTACCATTCCTTTACAATCTTAAACAAAACATATTTAAATTGTACTGAAACTTGCCATTATAAGCCATTTAGGCAACATAAACAAACTGTCAGCTTTGAAACTGTTCATTAACTATTATGATCGAAACATGAACCTAATGCATAACAATACCATCAGAAAAATGTGAATCCCCAAAAGAAAGACAAAGAGGATTCACAAAAAAAATTGACTCTTCCCATAGATATCATAGCAAGGTAAATATAACTGTATCTTAAAACAGCTGTATCTTAAAAAAAATTGTACACCACAATTAAATCTACCATAATATAATTTTACCTGCAGTTGCATTTACCCTGATATGACACATCTGAAGGCTGTGATGTTCTCCAGTGAATAAAATAAAGGACTGAAGATGGTGACAAGTTCTATTTCCTTTTCTTTGGGCCACCTCAGAAAAAGAAAGACAACAGGGAAAAAAGTTACTCAGATTTTCTATCACCAGTGGAGGAAATGTCTTACAAATGTACTTATAATGATTATAATCATAATTCAGGTCTGGAAACAATGGTTAAAACTGATTAACATTTTACTGTAGTCTCTGTATTGGGTGCCTGTTTTCCCTGAAAAACGTGTGCTTGATCTAAAAATGTGAACCAATATCTTATCATTAGAAGTTATCAGTATTTGAAGAGGTGAAGTAAAAAATATACTCAGAAACGGTCATCTACAAAAACATAACACTCTCATACAACACTTCAACTCTCCTGTATATTCCAGTGTTTTCGAGTGTGAATTACAGTTTAATCACTTACTTCACTTATTCCAGTGCTCCTTTACTTCTCATGCGTTTGAGTTTTAAACTAAACATTAATACACACAAACACACACCAACTTCCACTGGTGAAAAAAACAGCATGCTGGTAGGTATGTTTTGATGCTGGTTTTTGCTGGTCATGTTGCTGGTCAAGGACCAGCATGAACCAGCAAATGACCAGCTTAAACCAGCATCAAAACATACCTACCAGCATATGTAAACACTAATTTACACTGAAATACGTGCTAATATCACCAGCGCGCTAATATGCTAATCGCGATTAGCCTCTCCCTTTAATTCCCTCTCACTCACATTCATTATCATAACTTTATGATGGTTTAACTGAAAAATGTTTTGTTACCTGACATCGCCATATGTTTTCGCGATCTCACACATCCAGTCTGCCCCTTCTTCTGTGTTCACATTCCAGCTTCTGTTCTCCGTTGACATCTCACAGTTCAAGTTAGTTTACAATAAGAATTTAACAGGCACATAATCAGGAACTGAGCGCGTAATCTTGCGGATCAGTAGCGCGCACATCACCAAACTCATTAGTATATTTTAAAACTGCACTAGCAAAAAGGCGCGCACAGCTGTCATTGGCCAGTTTCGTGAATGACAGTCACATTAACCAATCCTGATGAAAGCAACAGGTAAAAACAACCAATAGAAATTGTTTCAGAGTGGTAATGGAAAATAAACTTTTTTTTTTAACAAACGTGTGTGTATTTAGTTTTATTTTTTTGGTCAAACAGTGTTTTCGTGACAGTGTATGAATAAAAATGTAATAGTGATATGTAAAAGTCCACACAGAAGCTCACTGCTCTTTTGAGATTAAAACTGTATCTATTATAATTATTGTTACTAATGCTAATAATTAAAATTATACATATACATTTGGATTTTGAAGAGGTGTTTTGATCAAAATATGGTAAAATGCTAATAAATAAAATGTTAATAATCATAATTATTCAAAAGCCAGATATTTCTTGTTACAGACATGACATTTATTCAACATACAGATCTGTTATTTTTATTATTATTATTTTTATTTATTTATTTTTTTAAGATTTTTTTGTTAAAAACAAATTTGAATGATTTAGCATTATACATTATCGATTTGTGTCAATGTTAAAACAGCAGCTGACATTATTTCAATCATATTTCATCTTTGAAGGTCGGTCATGTGCCAACTAGACTGAAAAGAAAAGTCTGTACTGTTGGTTCAAAAAGAAAACTGAACACAAAACACAATATGCTAACTGAATGAAATAGCACTTTATTCTGAACCCCTGTATCATATGCTGCAAATACGATTTCTGGATATACATTGGATTTTTCCCATCAGAAACATAAATGTCCATTCTGTCTTTCTTCTGTCTGTCTACTGACATTTATTAAGACATTTGCTTTAAACATTACAGTGTTTACAATAACCTTTGTTCTCTAAAATACATAAATACATAAATACAATCCACTTTACCAGCTAAATTACTTAGACAAAAATTCCATGCTACCGCACAAATGGAAGTTCAAAGACAATATTTTAAAAATGGTGAATAAGGTCAATACTGTACACACATAGATCCCAAACTCCACCTAGTCCCTATATGTGTACTACCTAGGGCCCATGCAGTCAGCCTATATGGGGCTGATTATGTTTGCTCATGTCCCCTATTGGATAACCAGACATGGCACTACCTGGGGACACATTCAGCACATGATTTCTAAATTGCCTAAAATAACCAGGTGTTGGTTGTTTTCACTGTGCTGATTGATTATTGTACAACATCAAAGTACCGCAAGAGCTATGCAGAGCAGAGCAGATGCTCCATCCTTTCGAATCATTCTCGCGGTACTTTGTTGTCATGCAATGATCCATTGCCGCAGCACAAGCAACCAACCTGGTTAATTTAAGCAATATAGAAATCCTGTGCAGAATATGTCCCCAGAAAGCGGCACGTTTGGTCACCCTACCACATGATGGGAAGATCACTACCCCATATGTATTTCCCCATTCACAACCCATACAGTGCTTACCCATGTGGGTACTACCTTGAGCCCATGTAGCCAACCTATAAAGGACTGATTGTGTATGCCCATGTCTGACCCATATAGTTTGGCAAGAGGGCCCTACACGTCTTTCACTGTTCAGAACCCATACAAAGATTACTTATGTGGGTACTACCTTGGGCCCATGTAGGCAGCCCATATGGGATTGATTGTGTTTACCCATGTTCTACCTATATGGTTTGACCAAGAGGGCCCCATATGTGTTTCCCCATTCAGAACCCATATAGAGGTAGCCTTTGTGGGTACTACCCTGGGCCCATGCAGGCAGCCTATATGGGACTGATTGTGTCTGCCCATTTTTTACCCATATGGTTTGACCAAGAGGGCCCCATATGTGTTTCCCCATTTAGAACCCATATATAGGTAGCTTATGTGGGTACTACCTTGGGCCCATGTAGGCAGCCTATATGAGACTGATTGTGTTTGCCCATTTTTTACCCATATGGTTTGACCAAGAGGGCCCCATATGTGTTTCCCCATTTAGAACCCATATATAGGTAGCTTATGTGGGTACTACCTTGGGCCCATGTAGGCAGCCTATATGAGACTGATTGTGTTTGCCCATTTTTTACCCATATGGTTTGACCAAGAGGGTCCCATATGTGTTTCCCCATTCAGAACCCATATAGATGTAACCTTTGTGGGTACTACCTTGGGCCCATGCAGGCAGCCTATATGGGACTGATTGTATCTGCCCACATTTTACCCATATGGTTTGACCAAGAGGGCCCCATATGTGTTTCACCATACTGAGCCCATATAGAGGTGGCCTATGTGGGTTTTCTGTAAGGCCCATACGGGCAGCTACTATGGGACTGATTGTGTCTGCCCATGTTTTACCCATATGGTTTGACCAAGAGGGCCCCATATGTGTTTCCCCATTCAGAACCCATATAGAGGTAGCCTTTGTGGGTACTACCTTGGGCCCATGCAGGCAGCCTATATGAGACTAATTGTGTTTGCCCATGTTTTACCCATATGGTTTGACCAAGAGGGCCCCATATGTGTTTCCCCATTCAGAACCCATATAGAGGTAGCCTTTGTGGGTCCCGCCTAGGGCCAGTGTCGGTAGCCTATATGGGACTGATTGTGTCTGCCCATTTTTTACCCATATGGTTTGACCAAGAGGGCCCCATATGTGTTTCCCCATTTAGAACCCATATAGAGGTAGCTTATGTGGGTACTACCTTGGGCCCATGTAGGCAGCCTATATGAGACTGATTGTGTTTGCCCATTTTTTACCCATATGTTTTGACCAAGAGGGCTCCATATGTGTTTCCCCATTTAGAACCCATATAGAGGTAGCTTATGTGGGTACTACCTTGGGCCCATGTAGGCAGCCTATATGAGACTGATTGTGTTTGCCCATGTTTTACCCATATGGTTTGACCAAGAGGGCCCCATATGTGTTTCCCCGTTCAGAACCCATATAGAGGTAGCCTTTTTGGGTGCTACCTTGGGCCCATGTAGGCAGCCTATATGAGACTGATTGTGTTTGCCCATTTTTTACCCATATTGTTTGACCAAGAGAATTGTATGTGTTTTACATTTAGAACCCATATAGAGGTAGCCTTTGTGGGTACTACCTTGGGCCCATGCAGGCAGCCTATATGGGACTGATTGTGTCTGCCCATTTTTTACCCATATGGTTTGACCAAGAGGGCCCCATATGTGTTTCCCCATTCAGAACCCATATAGAGGTAGCCTTTTTGGGTGCTACCTTGGGCCCATGTAGGCAGCCTATATGAGACTGATTGTGTTTGCCCATTTTTTACCCATATGGTTTGACCATGAGGGCCCCATATGGGTTTCCCCAATCAGAACCCATATAGAGGTAGCCTTTGTGGGTACCGCCTTGGGCCAGTGTAGGTAGCCTATTGGGGCTGATTGTGTCTGCCCATATTTGACCCATATGGTTTGACCAAGAGGGCCCCATATGTGTTTCCCCATTCTGAGCCCATATAGAGGTGGCCTATGTGGGTACTACCTTGGGACAGTGTAGGTAGCCTATATGGGATTAATTGTGTTTGCCCATGTCTAACCCATTTGTTAAACCCATATGGGCCCCATTTGTGTTGCCCATTTCGAGCCCAAGCACTCATTTCCCATTTGTGACCCAACTAGGTCCCACATAGGGAGCCCATCTGTTTTTGACCATGTGGGACCTACTTAGCTGACCCAAGTGGGCCCCAGATAAGATGCCTATTTTGGGACCATGCCCACTTGGTACCCATGTAGACCCAGCAGAAACCATGTGGGCCCCACATATGCATGTTGGCTGGGAACAGACTAACGTTTGTTTTCCGTTGATCACCCATTTTATGTTTAGTAAATAATGCAGCCTACCTTGTAGTAAAAGCGAGCGCAGCGCAACTGTTCGCTCACTGTGCATAAAACAGACTGTCATCGGACGACTCCTCTTTAGTAACTTCATCATCCGATCCTTCATCTCTGGATGTGAAATAGCCCGTAACATCATTTAGGGCACTGACATCACCAAAACTGAGCAGACTGAGATGAGTAAGATCGGTTAAGTGAGCAGCTGCAGTACTTTAGACGGCGTTGTTGTGCTCCGCCATCTCACAATATTAAAATAAATAAATACATAAATACATAAATAAATAACTTTGCTTGCCGTACTTTACACAGGACTGGTGGAGAATGTGAACTGATACGCTTTTACTAAATATGTTACGTGGTTTATTTTGATAGGTTAACTGTTTTTGTGGTGTTAAGGGAAAGCACCTCCGCAGCGCGTTCTTAACATAGGAGAAAGACAGTCATTTCTGCTTGCTGCAATAAATGTCTATTTTTCTGCACTAAACAAGTGAATTTCGAAGAGGTATTTTCAGAGATGATAGACAAGATGTTATAGAATAATAATTTAATGAAAAACGAATTTCCTGAAAACGTCCCACCGCGACATCCGACGGGTTTTCCCAGATCTCATCACATATAGTCATATTTCTGCAAAAGAATTGCTGAAATTTTAAGCTGTTAAATTATTGTAGTTGGGTTATAGGTGGCTTAGGTTTTATTGTTATTGCGTTTTGCATTGACTTAATAATGTATAGTACTACTTCTTCTTCTTCTTTTTTTTCTTTTTTTTTTTTACTTTTAATACATTGTTCAATTTAAAGAACTTTTTTGTCCGATAAAAATATATTCTTGTGTCATCCACCACTTTGTGGCTTTTTTAAAAGTATCGGTTCAGGCACCGTTTTGGCACCGGTACCGTTTTAAAAGTATCGATTTGGCACCGGTATCGAAAAAACCCCAAACGATACCCAACCCTACATTCCAACATTCACAAGTTGCACGAATGTTGCAAGTCTCATTCTCAAAAACTATGAACAGACCTACAAAAGTGCATAACAGAAATTTAAAACACATTTAGAAGCCAATAATCAGCCAAGAAAGAAATAAAAACTGCATTTTGGTGCAAGTTCACCTTCCAACCAACATGCACAGGTTGCATGCATGCTTGATTCTCAAAAGCAATAAACAAACCTACAAAAGTACATAACAGAATTACGTTATGCATTCATTAAGGCCTTTTCCATTTAGAATGATAAGCAAATCTGAAACTGTCTTGGGCTGCTACTTTATGTCTTATACAGAAGACAAAAACCTTCAATATGAAGATTACACAAGACATAGAAACTGCATTTTGGTGCAACTTCACCTTCCAACCAATATACACAAGTTGCATGCATGCTTGATTCTTAATAGCTATGAACATAAATACAAAAGTGCACAGCTAAAATAAAAAAGCCAATAATAAACCAATTAAAACACAAACAGACTTTTTCATAGCAATTTTGATAATGTCTTGGGCCGCCATTTTATGTCCCATTTTGAAGTCAGAAGTTGTCTATGTGAAGATTATAGGAGGAATAAAAATATACATTTTTGTGCAACTTCACCTTCCAACAAACATGCACAGGTTGCATACATGCTTCATTCTCAAAAACTACCAAGAAACCTACAAAAGTATACAACTAATATAAAAAGCCAATAATAAACCAATCAATGCATTTTATTAAGATTTTTTTTTTAATCTAGAATGATAAGTAAATCCGAAACGGTCTTGGACCGTGACTTGGCGTCCTATATAGAAGTCTAAAATCTTCTATGTGAAGATTATAAATGAAATTAACAAAATAAACACAGTTTGGTGCAACTTTACCATCAAACCAACATGCACAGGTTGCATGCATGCTTGATTCTCAAAAGCTATGAACAAACCTACAAAAGTACACACATGAAATAAAAAGACAATAATAAACCAATCGATGCAAGATTTATTTTTTTTTATTTAGAAAGATAAGCAATTCTGATACTGTCTTGGTCTGCCACTTGATGTCAAATATAGAATATAAATATCTTTCTATATGAAGATTATACAATAAAACTGCATTTTGGTGCAACTTCACCTTTCAGCCAATATATGCACAGGTTGCATGCTTGATTCTTAATAGCTATTACTTTTGAACATAAATACAAAAGTACACAGCTAAAATAAAAAAGCCAATTTGAATGCTTTTTATTAAGATTTTTTATTTTAGAATGATAAGTAAATCTGAAACGTTATTGGACCGTGACTTGACGTCCTATATAGAAGGCTAAAATATTCTATGTGAAGATTATAGAATAAATAAAAAATGTATATTGGTGCAACTTTACCTTCCAGTCAACATGCACAGGTTGCATGCAAGCATCATTATGAAAAACTATAAAGAAACCTACAAAAGTAGACAACTAATATAAAAAACAAATACAAAACAAAACAAAAACAATAATAAACCAATGAATGCATTTTTAAATGTAGAATAAGTAAATCTGAAATGGTCTTGGACCATGACATGATGTCCTATATAGAAGGCTAAAACCTTGTGAAGATTACAGAAGAAATAAAAACTTCACCTTCCAACCAACATGCCCAGGTTGCATGCATGTTTGATTCTCAAAAGCTATGAACAAATCTACAAAAGTATGCAACTAATATAAAAAAAAAGCCAATAATAAAAACAATTCATGCATTTAAGTCTTTTTCATAGCAATTGTAATAATGTCTTGGGCTGCCACTTCATGTCCTACATAGCAGTCAAAAAAATCATCTATGTGAAGACTATAAAAGAAAAACAAAAATACATTTTTTGTGCAACTTCACCTTTCACCCAACATGCACAAGTTGCATGTATGCTTCATTCTCAAAAACTATAAACATACCTATGAAAGTATACAATATTCAAAAGCCTTTTATTAAGACTTTTTCATTTAGAACGATAAGCAATTTTGATACAGTCTCGGGCCGCCACTTGATGTCCAAAAACAAAACAAAACATAAGAAAAATCTCCTGTCCTGAAGCCAAACCATTTGAGAGCCCGTGATACAGCAGACAAAAATCTCTCACTCTTTCTTCCGTCGCTCACGCACAGATGGTATTCCTCAGACTAGTGCTCTGGAAAGCCAGAGGGGTGGGGGTTAGGGTTCGCTCTGTGATTGTTGATATCAGTGAGGTCCCAGGCTGCTGTTCCACAGTCTATTTGCCTCTCATAACAAAGCCTTTTAGGGGCCAACACTAATCAGGCTTAGCTGGGAGCACTGCGCTTATCAGGGACCGTCAGACCGCTGGCGCTGCCAGCTTGTTCGCCACTGATAGCGACATCGGCAACTAAATTAAATCTAGATTCCAAAAAAAACCCAGAGAGACAGAGAGAAACCCTTTCTCCAAATGATGAGAATAGCTTCCGCCCGAAGCCCCGCACCCACTCAGACCCTCCTGCCGCTTTTTCGAGATTTTGGGAATAATAAATCCTTCCCTGTTAAAAGAAAACGCATTATTGTAGCCGCTGGACTTCGCCCTCATAAACAGTCAGGCTTTTAATTCACATTTGGCCTTTTCCTTGTGTCCGTATCCCAAGCCGCTGTGATTAATTGCCCAATTGTTGATCGAAGATAGCGCTCTTCCCTTTCAAGGACGAAAAGAGAGGGGGGAAAAAAAGCAGCGGGTTTTATTGTCGGTTAAGCACGCGGTGAGTTTCTTGAGGTGCCGCGGCCAGGCTATTGAGACGATGAATGACTACTTCAGGGTCATTTAGGCTGGAGAGCTCTCGAGCGCGCGTAAGGCTGAAACAGCAGGGAAATGAACTCCACACACACTCGTGCTGCTGAATAGGGCCTGAATGAAGCAGGAAATCGTTAAAAGGGCATTCATGTTGCTCGAGACGCTTCCCCTCGGCTGTGAAAAGGACTTAAAGGTGCCACAATCAGGATTTTTTCACAGGCGAAAAGAATCGGGGAGCGTTTGTTAAGCGTTTAATTGTCACGCAGGTGAGCGCCGTCGAGGTCTTAAGGAGGTAAATTGTCAGGGTTAATGCGTGACATTGTTCTGCGCTATTGATTGTGTTGGCTTGATGCAGACATTTCAGCACAACACAACACAAAGCCGTATTCCCAGAGCAGGGAATGTCTTTGTTCGGCCTCCGCGTGCAGGGCACCTGCGATGGATTTGGCATCGCCATCTGTGTCACAGATTTTTTTTCCATACGCACACTGGGGAAAAGTGTGCGTGTGACCTTTTGTCTTCTCCGGGAACGAGGCGTCTTCATTGTCCAGGCTACATTCAAACCTTCACGGTAATGCTGCAGGACACAGAAACGCATTGTGAGAAACAATTCCTCAAGTGTGACAAACATTTGAGTTGGATAACATAAAGCATTCACCTGTGTGCTGGAAGCACTAGATGTTCCAGAAATATTTAGACGGCAGACAATTTCACTACAAAAAAACGGATGTAAATGACTCCTTGGTTACTTCATTAAGTGATCACACACTTGAAAAAAAGGAGGGACCAAGTATATCTAAAGACTAGAATATCAGAGCAATTTGAGGGTGCAGGACCTTGATTTCATCATTAAATCAGTAATCTCCCCAGAACATTAGTAACCACTTTGCAATGCCCCACAAACCAAAAAAATAACATAGCAACTCCCTAGCAACCACTCGGAACTCCTAGAGACCACCTAGCAACAGCCCAGAACTCACCAATACACTTTAGCAACCACCTTGCAATGTCCCAAAAACCACCCAGAGCACCATAGGAACCAACTAGCAACTTCCTAGAACACCTTAACAACTCCCAAGTAAACACCTAAAATAGCAACACCCTAGCAACCACCCATAACAGCCAAACAACCAACAAGCAATGACTTAGCAATCACCCAGAACACATTTAGAAGAACACACATGCAACATCCTACAAACCACCCAGTAAACCATACTGTAGCAACCACTTAGCAACTTCCTAGATCATCTTGACAGCTCCCTAGCAACCACCCAGAACTCTACAGCAACCATCTGGCAACACCCTAGCAGTGCCTACCAATCAGCCAGAACACATTTAGAAAAACACATGCAATGTCCTACAACCCACCCAGTGCACGATAGCAACTTCCTTGAACACCTTAACGACTCCTGAGCAAATACCTAAAACTCATTAGCACCCACCTAGCAACACCCTAGCAACCACCCATAACACCCTAACAACCAACGAGCAATGGCTAAGCAATTACCCAGAACACATTTAGAAGAACACACATGCAACATGCTACAAACCACCCAGTACATCATAGCAACTCCCTACCAACTTCCTACAACACCTTAGCTCCCTAGCAACCACCTAGAAACACCCTGGCAATGTCTACCAGTCACCCAGAACACATTCAGAAGAACACATGCAATGTTCTACAAGTCCCAAAGTGCACCATAATAACCTCCAAGTACACCTTAACAACTCCCTAGCAAATACCTAAAACTCTTCTATCTATGGTGATGATTTGTGATATTTATTTCCAACTTTTCTTCATTTCAGACCTGTGCAGTTACTGGCATATTTGTGCAGCTCTGTATCGCTAGCAAGGCCACGGGTTTGTTACGCTGCTAAAACGCATATCTTGAATGCACTGTAAACACATCAGATGCTTCCAAAGACACAGAGACAACTTAAAGACCTGCTACAACAACTCAACAGCGGCATAAAACGCAGCTAGATGCCTTCAGTCAAAAACAAGGGAGGCAATTGGCTGTTTTCCTCTGAAAGTGACCATTATTTTTAGCTTGTCTGCTCTCTCCTCGCAGCCTTTTAAGAGTCGACGTCTGTGTAGCCAAGCGGAGATGTCCTCTTAAGCCGCCGCTGAGCTCCAGTCAACCGACGTGTGAGGCTGAGATTGTCGGCTGGTGAATCGCTCAGCCTCACAGTCCATCTTCCAAACGTTTCAGCCTCCTCTAATCCTGATTTTCACCTCCACCTTCCTCTCACACCTGGGCCGGCAGAGATGCAAACACAAACAAACGCACACACATTGACAGAATATTCACAGGAACTGTAATGCTTTTGCTCATGTTTGTAAGAAAACAACCGTGTTTTGGAAGAGGCAAAGCACAGGTTTGATCAGGAAATAATGAGCTGAACAGGGAGTTTATCTGTAGGCCATCACAGTTTTCCGTCTGTTTGGATGTCGATTGCAATTGGCCGAGACCTTTGACTTTGAGAGGTCACAGGTCTGGCATTGACCTCGGGGGACGTGAGCAGAGGTCACTGCTGCTCTCGGTGAAGGTGTTGCCTAAGGAAAGGTCATTAACTGTGGAAAGCGATGGCTCTGGAATTGACCAGTGAAAGACAACGTCTTAACTAGTCTCTCAGAGATAGAGTTTGGGCAGTCAGTATAAATTCTAGTCTAATTTGTAGCTTGTTCTGGTCAATTCTGGTTATTCCAACTGCATTTCGTTCTGTTTTTGTAATACTATTTGTGTGGTAAAACTGAAATAATGAACCAGTCACTGTGAATTGGGCAGGAAAGAAAATACTTAGTGGCAATTTCTGGAAAATGCTTAATAGTTATGTGGACAATATGCATTATGGGGTCACTAACAGACTGCAGGTGATCCGTGGTCGAGGTTGAAACCAGGTTGTAGGTGTTTAATGTCCCTGTGCTGATTCCTGGGAAACACAAAAATGTATACCTTCATGAAAATCATTTTCTTTTTCTTTCGCAATAAAAATAACAGACAGACTTAAAATCTAAAACGTTTACTTAAGCTAAACTTAAGTAAAATATTGAAACTTGTTTTCACAGAATGTGTCAGTAGAATATATACAGTAGTCAACATTTGAAGTGGATCAAAACCTTTCATCAAAGTTGTCCTAAAATTATAACAATACCCGTTCTTGTTTTAGGACACTGGTCTCAAACTCAATTCCTGGAGGGCCACAGCTCTGCACAGTTTAGCTCCAACCCTAATCAAACACACCTGATCCAGCTAATCAAGGTCTTCAGGATTACTAGAAACCTCCAAGCAGGTGTGAGTTTGGAGCTGGTTGGAGCTAAACTCTGCAGAGCTGCAGCCCTCCAGGAACTGAGTTTGAGACCTCTGTTTTAGGACAACTTTGATGAACTTGTTTTGATCCACTTAAAATAAATGTTGACTATTTTCTTTGAGGATATGTCTAGTAACATTTTGTGAGGCTTATGCCTAAGCAATAATAAAAAATAAAAAAAACTGCCAATGCAGTAAGAAAAAAGCTAATTTTATCTTAGGTAATTTTGTTTGGGATGTTTAGATATTTTTACTCTAAGTTTTTTTAAATTAAAGTTATTTTTGTGTTTTATGCATAAATAAAATTGTGAATTTGGAAAAGGGCACTGAAAGTAAAGTAAAATAAAATAAAATAAAATAAAACAATTATTTCACTCTATATCTGTCTATTTTAATGCTGAGCGAAGAATAAACTGGTGAAGAGTCGTAGAAATTAAAATAATCATAACATAATTTTTTAGTTTCTTGCATAGATTAAAAGTGAATTTAGAAAATGGCATTAATAATAAAATAAAATAAAATAAAATAAAATAATTTCACTCCTTATCAGAGGTAATGGCTATTTTCATGGCGAGCTCAAAAGATGTAGAAATTAAAATAATCATAACATAACAATTTTTGAGTATCATGCATAGATTAAAAGTGAATTTGGAAAAAGGTATTGCAAAATAAAATAAAGTAAATAAAATAAAATAAAATAAAATAAAATAAAATAAAATTATTTCACTCCATATCAGCAGCAATGGCTATTTTCATGGTGAGCGATGAAGAAATGAAAATAATAATAACATAACAATTTTTGTGTTTCATGCATAGATCAAAGGTGAATTTAGAAAAATGGCATTAAAAATAAAATAAAATAAAATAAAATAAAAGTAAAAAATAATAATAATAATAATAAAAAAATAAAATAAAATAAAATAAAATAAAATAAAATTATTTCACTCCATATCAGCAGCAATGGCTATTTTCATGGAGTTGTAGCAATTAAAATAACCATAACAATAAAACATCAATAAAGAAAATGTTCTAATCATAGCCTAATTAAAGCAGAACATTACAATAGAATAAGGCTTATAGTCTATGAAGTCTTACAGAAATCAAATAATGTATTCTTGAGTAAACAAATTAACATTTTGTTTACACTGTTTGATATACAATCATGATAACAATAAAACCTTAGAAGAAAATTCAATTCAACAGACAACAATTTAACAATATTTTTCCTACAACAATGTAAGTATTTTTATGCTAAGTAAGTGATTTATATGCTCTTTTAGTTTGATATTTTTTAGAGAATATTTGCTTACACAGTTTTTTCAGAAGACCTTTGATTTATTTCTTTAAAAAATAAATACACAATTAGTGAACTGCACGAAAATCAACAGATGCCAAACACATCGAGTGTAAGAAAGACATAAAAGCACTTGTTTTCTATAGCAGACTAATGAGTCAAAAACACAGCACATGTCCACATTAATTACCATACAGCCTTTGAGCTGAGATCTGAAGACATGAGAACACCACACAGCTCTCACCTTATTCCTCTGTCCCATCATCCCGTCAGGCCGGCACCTCACCGTACGACAGTATTCATCAGCACTTTCAGCCCCTGGAGGAAAAGGACACATTTCAAACAAACAATCCCGAAACAAGCCAGTGTCATCAGCAGAAAAAAAGCACCAAAGAAATGAAGCCAATTCTGAATCCCACAGCGAGCTGGTTATCATATATTGCATGCAAAGTTCAATAAGCTCTGTTGCATAGCTTCAGCAAATTGGCGGCGGTGGGAGCGCGCTGGAGGTGTATTTTCACACGTCCCAGAGGCACGGAGCGGCCGTGAGCGAGCAGGACGGCTGAGCTCACCATAGTTTCTGCCCATGTTAGCAGTGCTGAAGATTAGAAGCTCACACAGCATCACACCCAGAGGAGCCCATCACACACACACAAACACACACACGCCACCAAACCTGTCGCGACCTCTGAAAGCTCTCAGCAGCGGCGTCATATTACTGCCATCACTCAGTGTAATGAAGCGCGTTTACATAATTCTGGAGTTTGGCTATGACTACGAAATTTGATTTTGCTGTTCATTAATTTTTGGTACACATGCACTGACTTATAAACGTGACAACTACAGGTATTTCAAGGATGCAAACTGTTTTCACCTGACTGGAGTGAGATTTTGAAACTTATGACCTATTTGGGGTTGTTAGATACACAAAGTTTTAAACTCTTAAATTTAATTTTTAATTTTAGAAGACAAATTTTTAAGTAACCTTTCAATTGCATGTTTTTTTTTTTTTTGATTATATATAATTTATAATTATATAATTTCATAATACAAAAAAAAACTTTTTGTGGGGCAAAAAGGTTTAATATATATAATTATGTGTGTTGTTTAGTACCTTCTATTACTTGAGGGATATCAGCTTGTCGTTTTCAATTTAAAAAAGGTTAATTATTAAATAATTATACATTTATATAATAATTAAAATTATTTATAATAAATAAAAATACCAAAAAATACAAAAGGGGTACCAGCAAGCCATACAAGTCACAAGTCACATTCATATATATATATATATATATATATATATATATATATATATATATACACACATACACACACACACATATACATACATATATATATATTTTTAAGTCATTTTAAATGATAAAAAAATATATTATTATACATTAATATTTACTTTTATTAGTTAAAATAATTAGTTAATATAATATAAATAATACATATATATAAACTTTTTTCTCAAAAAAAGATATTAAACATTTCAAAAAGGTTTAATGTATAAATTGAAATACATATATATACACACACACACATATATATATATATATATATACAGGGGTTGGACAGTGAAACTGAAACACCTGGGTTTAGACCACAATTAGTATGCCGTTTGGCCTCCTTTTGCAGCCAATACAGCATTATTTCATATTGGGAATGACAAATACAAGTCCTGCACAGTAGCCAGAAGGATTTTGAGCCATTCCTTTCGCAGAACAGTGGCCAGGTCGCTATGTGATGTTGGTGTATGAAAACATTTCCTGACTCGCTCCTCCAAAACACCCCAAAGTGGCTCAATAATATTCAGATCTGGTGACTGTGCAGGCCATGGGAGATGTTTAACTTTACTTTCATGTTCATCAAATCACTCTTGTCACCAGTCTTGCTGTGTGTATTGGTGCATTATCATCCTAATACACGGCACCACCTTCAGGGTACAATGTTTGAGCTATTGGGTGCACAAAGTCAACCTTCACACTCTGCTCTTATTGGTGGAATGTGCGATCAGTAAAGACTGGCCACCAGGCTGCATAAATATAGCCATGAAACCTCCAACACTATATTGGCCAGTGTTTCAGTTTCATTGTCCAACCCCTGTATATATATATATATATATATATATATATATATAAAAAATGCAAAAAAAAAATAATTTATAATAAATTTAGATTTTTTTTTAAATTATAAAGTGTATATAAAAATCTAAACTGCATATAGTTTTTAAATGCAGTTGTGTGTTGTTTACTACCCAATATTACTTAAGGGATATCAGCAAGTCATTAATTACATAAATAAATAAATTAATAAATAAATAAAAATAATTAAATAATTTAGAATTAATAAAAATACCAAGAGATATAATAGTGGTACCAGCAAGTCACATTACAAATTTTTTTAAAATATTTTAAATTTAATTAATAATTATCTATTTATATGAAGATTTTTTTAATTATAATTGTGTCAAAATATAAATTTTTCTATGAATTGCGTGGCACAAAAAAAAAAAAAATACTGCAATAAAACTGCATAAAAACAAAGTTCTGTTTACTACCTAATATTACTACCAGCAAGTCATATTAATAAAAAACAATAAAATTTATAATCGTATAATTAAAAAATAAATAAATAAATAAAAAGAATTGTGTCAAAAAGGTTTAATGTGTAACATTTCAGCCGCATACAGTAAAACAGATTAAAATCACCAAATTATAGATAATAAAGAACAACAAAAGCGCAATTTTGAACATGCTATTTTAATGTATTGTTCCTGGTAATGTGAAAGACTGAAAATCCCATTACAGTTACTGATACTATAAAACATACTTTCTTATGTAAATTTGATGTTCAACAACAAATATTCGCTGAAAATCATAAATTTATTGCACTCATTTACTGTTTTAGACTCACATACATGTGCGTCTCTGAGGTTTTACTGTAAAATGGAAATATGTGCATGACTTTTTATTCATAACATCTACAAAATGAAGAACATACAGTAAAATGTCAGTCATGCAATGGAAAAAAAAAAAGCATCTCATGTTTTGTTATTTGGCGTGAGATTTAGTATGGTGGTGTGACAATCAAGCTAAATGCATGAGATTTGGCAACACTGGGCATTTACATACAGTTTCTCCACACAGTTTGAAACAGATGAAAGGCAAAAAGGACACCAGAGCCGCGCTGAGTTCAAACCCTGAGGCCAATGTGCAAGTTTACACTTCAGAGTTCATATTCAAAGTGGCGTCTTGCACACTTATTAGCGATATATTTAGAACAGAGGTCACACCTCTTGACACTGACAAGACGCAGGAGGTGCCAAATGGCTCCGGGTGGAAAACGTGTTCCTAAGGACACCTTTCTGTTCACGGCGAGCGTGCAATCACACATTTAATCAGCGGACTTTGTTTACGTCCAGCAGACTACAGTAACAGCTAATAATACAGCATTTATTCTGAATAATAGAAGAATATGGTTAGAAGCCCTGATTGAGCACTAAACACTTCACTCTGATTGGGCCACAAAGGTCACATGGTGTCACGTCATGCTAGAGGTCAACAGCTTTGACCTAATCATCTGGAGCAAACTCTTGAGCTCTTGGAAACTTATTTATGCACTGGTTATTTAAAGTCAAAATGAAAATACTTAAAATCTGTTGTAACTTCTGTAATGTAACAGACTGATGAGAATAAACATTACATTTTTTACTAAATTATTTTAGTATGAAAAGCAATACTTATAATCTTTGAAAAATATTTCGAAAAATGTCATTGCTGACTTTTAGATGTAAAATTACCATAATTAGTTATTTTATCCTCAGTCAAAAAATATGTGCATTTAATAAAAGTACAGATAATGATATTGATTCCTCCAGTACCTGTGTTACAATTATGTTTTTTTATGATATATATTATGATATACGATATACTTGTATATAAATCAGATATAAAACATGTACATAATAATACTGTTTTACTTAAAAATATATATTTTTACTGAATTATATTTAATTGTATTTTTACTAAAATATTTTAGAATGTAAGATAATGCTTTTTTTGTTGTCTTTGAATTAAAAATTACATTGCTGCTTTTTAACTGTAATGTTAAATGACTATAATTAGTTACTTTATCATCAAAGTGTTTTAATTTAATAGAAATAGAGATATTAAGTAAATAAGTCAATTGGTGATATTGTTTAACTGTTGCATTTCTGTTTAAAACAGAAAACCTAAAAAAAATGAAGGGATAGGAGGTGATTTTATCTATGAGGAATTAACTGAATTGCAAATAAAATAAAATAAAATAAAATAAAATAAAATAAAATAAAATAACAAAACAAAACAAAACAAAACAAAACAAAACAAAACAAAACAAAATAAAATAAAACAAAAAACAAAAAAAATAAAAATAAAATAAAATAAAATAGGATATTCAACCTAAAAAGGGATAGGAGGTAATTTTATCAATTAGGAATTAACTGAATTGCAATAAAATAAAATAAAATAAAATAAAATAAAATAAAATAAAATAAAATAAAATAAAATAAAATAAAATAAAATAAAATAATAAGGGATTGGTGATGGTCACAATTTAATGTACTTAAAATAAGTCTTTTATGCTCAACAAGGGTGCATTTATTCAATCAAAAATACAGAAAAAGCAGTAATATTGTGAAATATTATGATTTAAAAAAAAAGTTTCTATGTAAATATATTTTAAGATACAATTTATTCCTGTGATCAAAGCTGAATTTTCAGCATCATTACTCCAGTCTTCAGCATCACATGATCCTTCAGAAATTATTCTATGCAGATTTGCTGCTCAAAAAACATTTCTGATTATCATCAATGTTGAAAACAGCTCTGCTGTTTTTAAAGGGGTCATCGAATGCTAAGTTCACTTTTTCATGTTGTTTGAACATTAATGTGTGTTGTCAGTGTATGTACAGATCTACCCTATAATGATAAAAATCCATGCAGTGGTTTTTAATTAATCTGTAAAAATTATATCCCCTTTTTCAAATCGAGCCGTTCTCAGATGCCTGTCGTTGTGCCGTCACACCGACAGAGGCCGCTCCCACAATAGTTGATTGACATGAGCTCTTACCTTAGACCAGCTGTAACAGTCCAGTAACTTTCCTTGTTTCGATGCTGAAGCAGGGATGTAAGTTAGACAAGAATATCTCTAATTGAGCGATTGAGGTGTTGTGTTGCTGGATGTAATAATGAACATAGTGGTCGTCATTTACTCCCAACATCTGAGCTGCTGAAGATGCAGTGGATTATGTTTGTTTGTGAAGGGAATGCACCTCCCGATCTACATATATCCGTCTATGTTTGCGCAAATCATTCGTGATCCAGCTTCACTTACAGCAGAAGTGTGTATAAGCGTTTTTTTAATGAATCTTTGCGATCGCCTTTCCTTATAATGTAGTAGTTAGGAAGTTTAGCGACTAAACGCGGCTAAATGTGGCTAAAGTAAACAAGATCGTCACTCCACAGAGAGAAGAGAGGGGCGGGGTGAGCAGAGCTCATTTGCATTTAAAGGAACAATCCCTCAGAATGAGATGATTTTTGCAGAGCTCATTTTGACAAGGTAAAAAGGGTGTTGTTTTACAAAACCATTGGGAATTTTTAATCAAAGTATATTAGAGACTTTTCATTAACACCCTAAAGAATCATATCAACTTGTGGAAGATGGGCATCCGATGACCCCTTTAAAGCATTTATTTAAAATATAAAATCACGTGTAACATTAGAAGTCCCTTTTGATTAATTTATATCGTCCCTTGTTGAATAAAAGCATTCATTTCTTTTAAAACAAAACCCAAACTTTTGAACACCAGCGTATAAAGAACCTGTAAAATTAATATTAAGTACATCTTTACTCTCCGAAGAGTCATATAAGCAACTCAAAAACCCTATACAGCAAAAACAGTTCTTGATATCTGAACCTAAAGCACTAAAGTGCACCGAAGAAGCTTTAAGAGCGCATGCAAAACGCTCCCCTCTCTCTTTGTGTGCGAAACCCTCTCCGCTCCCCGCGCTTTTTCGCCGCAGGCCGTGGGCCGAGGTGTGATAGCGGCTCGGTTTACATCCATATTTTACACGCCAGCTTTCAAGCCACCTATTTTCTCCTCAAAGCTCCAGCCTTCCCCAGCGGTCAGACATAACGTCTCACAGTTAAGAGTTAAGTTAACAAACACATCTGAGCGCCATAAAGCTGGCGTATTAAGAGTGCGGTGCGAGGCCTACGGGGAAATGTAAGCCGTTTCCTTGTGTTCATTAGCGGGATGAAGCTGCGGCTGCTGGGAGGGAGAGAGGCATCGCTCACCTGCATACTGCAGAGAGGGAATAATTGCCTGATTGCAGGTTATTACTTGGCTGGTGAGAAACCCACCGAGGCTGTTCTGTCTCTCTACCATCCAGCCTCATAATTCTTAGCCATCCACGCAGTCTTTCCTTCCCTGCTTTAATTCATAAACGTCCGCTGACTCGGTACCTGAGGCACGTAGAGCTGCTATTGGAGCTGGCGTCTCCTCTCCCGGCGTGCGTTGATTAAACCTGATAAATCTGGAGTTCTGCTGAGGATCTGATGACGCCTCCTTCGGCAATGCAAATCTGCAGATTTGCCGTTCAGACCTGGAGATCTTGTTTCTGTTGTGACGCATCTGGTAACTGCAGAAGCAACAGTTGGGAGTGAGTCTGGTAACAAAATAACTCTCTGGTTATCAAATTTAGTTTAGTATGAGGGGTTTTTCCCCACTTTTTATTGATAGAAGAGACTGAAAATGATAGATCTGGGTCAAAAATGAAGCACCATTGCAACAAACACAGAATGTTCTCCTAACATCAGTGCTGTGTTATTATAGTAAAAAAAATAAATCTAAAACCATAAAACAAAAACCTTTGTTACTTAAAAAAAAAAAGTAGAAATGAAAACTAAAAAAAAAAAAATAAAATCTATTAAATAAAACTTTAAAAAACTATTTTGACTATTTATTAAGATTTATATTAAAAAAACAAAAATATTTAAAAAAGCAAAATGACAAACTAAAATGAAAATAAAAACCTATGCAATAAAACTGATACAAAAATTATATTGAATATATATTTTAAAAAACGAATAAAAATGGCAAAAACAGAAAAATGACTAAAATTAAAAATAATTCAAAATAATAATAAAAATGACAAAAGCAGAAAAATGACTAAAATTAAAAATAATTCAAAATAATAATAAAAACTGCAACAATATCTCACTGACTCTAAAACTACACTGCATTACTGTATGGTTTCCGTATGGTTATTTTTGGAAAACCACTGCTTTATTGTATGGTACCAAATGAAGAAGAATAATAATGAATAAATAAATGAATAATATTAATTGTTTTATAATATATTTATTTGAATAGTGTAAGCCATACTGTGGCCCTCTGCTTTGTTTTATAGTTATAAAAAAAATAAATAAATATAAATAAATAAATAATGTTCTCCTAACGTTAGTGCAGGGTTATTATAGTAAAAAAAAAAAAAATCTAAAACCATAAAAAAATCCTTTGTTACTTTAAATAAAATAGAAATGAAAACTAAAATAATAAATCTATGAAATAAAACTTTATACAAACTATTTTGACTATATATTAAGATTTATATTTAAAAAAAAAAACAGCAAAACAAAACAGCAAAATGGCAAACTAAAATGAAAATAAAAATCTATGCATTAAAACTGATAAAAATTATATTGAATATACATTTTAAAAAATGAATAAAAATGACAAAAACAGAAAAATGACTCAAATTAAAAAATTCAAAATAATAAAAACTACAACAGCATCTTGATGACTCTAAAATTGCACTGCTCAGTAGAAGAAGAAGAAGAAAGAAAAAGAGCCATACAAAAACATATCTGCAACAATCTGGAAACCTATACAGGTTCTAGAAACATTTGGGTTATTACAGTTAACTAAAACCAAAGCCATTAAGATAGATAAATAAATAAATAATAGTAATAATAATAATAATAATAATAATAATAATAGTTTTATAATATATTTATTTGAACAGTTTTAAGCCATACTGTGGCCCACTGTTTTTTTTTTTAATGGTTATAAAAAGAAATATTATCATTATTATTATTATTATTATTATTATTATTATTATAATAAACAAACATTTTTGTTACTTGGAAAAAAAAAAAATAAAAATAAAAAATCAGTAAATAAGAAATTGTGAACATTTTATTTAAGCAAGTGGTCAAGAAAACATGAAAATGTTTCATGAAATGAAAATGGAAAATTAATAATCAAAACTAATCCAAACTGTTAGTAAGAAATATAATAGCATCTCAATGATACTAAAATAACACTGCACATTCTGCTAACTGCTAAACCACGACTTTGCCATTTTGATTTAAACTGACGACTATCTGAGATAAAAAGAGCATGAAGATGATGTAGGCTGTAATAGAGTGAGTTTGAATGACATTGTGAGGGTCATTCATGCACACTAATCCAACTATCTGAACTGAAGATCTTAAAAGCTACAGAAAGTCTACATTAACACAACACGTATAATAGAACAGTTTGTCCTTCGCGGAGACGCAAATGTAATGAGTCAGCATCATTTACCAGCTTAATCTGAAATATCGCAGCTTCACATTTGAAATATCTGAAGATCGACTCACCTCAAATGATGATTTTGTGACTGTGTAATCGTCTGGAAAATCACGTCTCGCTGCAGCTTTGATGTTGAGGATTTAGAGAGCTGACAGCCAGACACACACATCAAACTTCGGCTGTCTCCTGTCTGGGCTTAGACAGCTAGTTATACATGCTGAACATTCACATACAGCTCACTGTTCAGACACAGGTTTAACAGATATTTCACCATTTTATAGAAAACTTCATACAAAATACTTTATATAATTTTTAATTTTTTTTTTTAATTATTTATACATTTGATTTATATTTATATATTAAATTTTTAATTAATATTTCAATTTTAAAATGTATTCAAAATACATTGAAAAATTCAAATATTTTCTATTCAAAAATCATAAGAAAATTAAAACTTTATTCACTTTAGTCAATATTTCATATGGTTATAAAATCGATAGTTATATTAAACATTACATTCAAATATAATTCAAATTTTCTTTTATTTGCGTTTGTATTAATATTTCAATTTTGGAAATACACACAATGTTTTTATATTCAAAAACACTATATTAAAAAATATATTTTTTAAATTTTAGTCAATATTTTAACAATTTATATTTATAAAACTATTTTTAGAAATTCAAAAATTATATTTAACAATTAAATTAAAATATTTTTCATTTGTATTTATTGTAAAAATTAAATATTTTATATATAATATATTTAATGGTTTTAATATTCAAAAACATAAAACTTTAAATGTACTTAATATTTCATTATTTAACACTCACATAATAAATTTATATTTACATTTTTAGGTTTCAATATTTGTATTTTACAGTCAATATTTCATCATCATATACTTGCAATCCACAAATTACATCAACAATTATATTCAAATAATTGGTATTTATACTCAAATTAAAAACAAAAAATATTTTATATTTAATGTTTTTACTATTTAGAAAAAAGAAAACTTTAAATGTAGTCAACATTTCATTATTTAAAAATAAAAAAAATATATATTTTTCAAATTTGAAATATATTCAAATATTTTATATATAAAAACAAAACTTTAATTTTAGTCCGTATTTTGTAAATTTATAAAACTTATTTTTGCAATCCAAAAATTATATTCAACAATGTTATTTAAATTTTTCATGTATATTTTTTGTAAAACTTAAATATTCAAATATTTTATATTAAATGTTTTCAATATTCAAAAACATAAAACTTTAAATATTTACAAGTATATGTATTTATTATAATTTTTATAGAATTTATATATATTATATATAAATACAAATATTTTGTACATAACATTTCTCTTAAATATATACATTAATTTGTGTGTATTTATATATACATAATTACACACAGTACACACACATATATTAGGCAAACTCAAACTTTTATTTTGTATGCAATTAAACGTGATTAATCGTTTGCCAGCCCTATTTCAAATATTTTTTATATACAGCAACAAAACTTAAATTTTAGTCAGTATTTCATTATTTTATGTTCATTAACGCTCACAAACAGTGAGTAAAATGATAAAAACTTTTAGGCCAAACTTTCAAATATGCATAAACATTTCATTCATACATACAAACATTTAATAAACATGTATGAAACAGAAAAAAACATGTATCAACATAAATAAAAATATTTATAATAAAATAAAAATACCAAAAATACTGCGCATATGTGAGCGCATTGTATGAAATTCGTGTGTCACAGAAGGGAATGTGGGCCAAGCTTGGATCAATTCTCACTGGCATTGAAACTTTAGCACCTGTCGGGCGTCCCTCAATCTTCTCCCACAATCCCCTACCTGCAACACGCCGGCCGTCCCCAGCTGCTCGCGCAGCCCGAGAGAAATAAAGCGCTAAACGGCCCGAGGTTGATCTGAGAGGGGAAGATTGGCGACGCGAGGGCAGAGCAAACACCGATCGGAGATGGTCTTCTCCCTTTGGCGCGGGCGAATCAGAACAATGGCTGCTGGGAAGGGAGAGCAGTGTCAATACTCCCCGCCGCCTGCACATTCACCCGTCTGAATGGGACGCACCGTGAGGGGGAGAGCGACGCGCGCGGCTGAAAGGGAAGTGGTGAAAAAGCCACACGAGGGGCCAATTGATGCTGCTAGCAGGTGGATGGTTCTCCTTTCAGGCCAAACTGCTGAGGGGAGGGAAAAAAAACCAACACATTTCCTTTTTCAAGGGGATCACTTATCTGAAATCAGCAGTCTATTGAAATGGGCCTCCTCTCCTTTCGCACTCCCCCACTTTTTGGCTCTCTCAGGCTGCGGCTCTCCAAACACACACACATATTGCTTTTTCCTGGTGTCTGAGTGCGTTTCTCCTCCTCCACCAGCACCTGGTTCTCTGCGCAGCGGGGCGATGTGCTCAAAAGCGAGCGAGGGAGGTGGTTAAGCATCATTATAGCTGCGTTCGGGGCCCACACACACACACGAACACTTACCCACAAGACACCGCAAAGCCAGGGGCCTTACAGATGTTCCAGCGCGCATTGTCGAGCCTCCCGGGCTCTTTGTGAGGGCGAATGTCCTGTTGCTTACGAAATTGGCCTCAGTTTGAAACGCACTTCTATCAAACGCGTTCGCTTCGCCCTTAAATCGTACGCGCCGCTGTTAGAAACCAAATTGATCTGGATGCGTAACCCCCTGTTACTCTAACTTGTTTAAGCTCCATTTGATACTGATGAAATTCCTCGGATCTGGGAGGCCTTTATTCACGGGACATTTGTGAGTCAAATTAGGCTCTTCAGGTCGGGCTAAACGCTCTTCGCATTGTATTACAGTGAGCTGCGGAAAGCAAACGAGCTCGCATTACAGCGTTACGAAGGAATTACATACGTACGGAGTCGTTTTAACAAATTTGCACGCAATTACGTCGCAGAGCAGCCTGTGATTACACATGCTTATTGTTATTGCCGAAGTAATTGATTGTGTTTGCGCGCAACGTGGGATATTCGACGCACGTTCACTGTGTGGTTTAGTAATCCAACTTTATTATTGAGAACAGCAAAATATTGAAATGACACTGTGGACTAAACATATTCCTGTAGAAAGCATTGCATTTTTTGAAAAATATGCATACCATGCATTGCATGGTCCAGATAAACTTTAATAACTAAACTTTAAAATGCAATAATATTACTATGAACAGCAAAAATATTTGCATCACACTCTGGTCTAAACTATTTAACATTTTTAATATATTGCACAGTTTAGATAATGTGTAATTATACAATTTTAAAATGCATTAATATTAATAAAAACATGAAAAATATTTACTCTGAACTAATATTTATTCTTTTAATGTTTTTAATATAATTGTATAGTGTAGATAAACAATTCAAAAAACATGCAAAACATCAAAAGTACTAGAAAATAACTTTTTAATTCATATTTTGATTTTGTTTTTTATTTTGAATTAATTGTACTTTTGTTAGTTTTAGTCATTTTTGTCACTTTTAAATTTTTAAATATATAATTTAATATGTACACTACCAGTCAAACGTTTTTGAACAGTAAGATTTTTATTTTTTTTTAAAGTCTCTTCTGCTTACCAAGCCTGTATTTATTTGATCCCAAGTACAGCAAAAACAGTAACATTCTGAAATATTTTTAGTATTTAAAACAACTGTTTCCTATTTGAATATTTTTTTAAAATGTAATTTATTCCTGTGATTTTAAAGCTAAATTTTTAGCATCATCACTCCAGTCACATGATATGATATGCAGCACATGTTCTGTTCCTCTGCGGAAATGCACCGCAGAGCTTGTTCGCGAGCTGTTATCGTCTCCAAATCAAATCCTCGGCACCCTCAGGGCTGCGCATTTGTGTTTCAACTGCCTGCTAATATGGCTGATTCCTCCGATCGCAGATTTGATAATTCGTTGATTGGTTAAACGGCGCGCTGCTTTACAGCCGCATCTGTGAAATCTCTCCAGCATTATCCTCTAAATAACAGAGCGAGGCGTTTGGCGTCTAAACGAGGGTCACATTTGGGATCTTCCTGTCTGTTTTGGCCACGCCGAGTGTATCATCTGTGACACCTCTCCAATTAAACGGCGTCTCGGTGATGGCGACGGGGGTGATTTGGGGCAGACGGTCGGCGGATATCAAGGTGCCCGTTAAGAGATCACAGGGGGATACGCGCGTATGTTAATCGACTCTGTTAATGTAGCAATGAATTAAGAGTTTAGATGTCACAGGAGGTTTAACACAGCTGATCCAGAGCAGAGGCCGCCGTTCCCGCTGGTCGCCCCGCTCACAGCCCGGGCCATGTGGGGGCTAATTACGGGCAAATAGGAAAAGTGTCTGGCTTTTTCGTTTTGGCCATAGTTTATCTTTGGGAGAATATTAGACTTTAAAAAGATGGTAAAGTTGCCTAAAATTATATTCACTTTTTATATTTATATGTATTTTTATATTTATATATATATATATATATATATATATATATAAATCATATTCAAACATATGCAAATATCATTTTATTTGCATTTGTATTTATATTTCACATTTGAAATTTAATTATTTGCAACTCTCATTTTAGTCAACATTTTACCATTTTATATTTCTAAAACTTATTTTTACATTTAAAAAAATTATTCAAAAAACATTTTCAAATATATTTGTTTATACTTTTTATGAAGACCTTTTAATTTAAAGTATAAATGCAAATGCTAATACAATATTTGCACATTCTGAGGTATTCAAATATTTTAAAGAAAAAAACATACATTTATTTATAAAACTTTTTATATTCAAAATCATGCCCAAGTGCATTTAATTATTTGTATTTACATTGCACATTTTAAATATTCAAATAAAAAAAAATCATCTTACATTCAAAAAATAAATCTTTTATAGATATTTTTAGTAAATATATAATTAGTTATTATTTTATAATTTTATATTTAGAAAACTTGTCTTTGCATTCCAAATATTATGTTATTTTAATTTTAATTTCACTCAAATGTTTTTATTTGCTTTTTCATTTAGATTTTAAACTTGAAATGTGTAAACATCGTATTTTTTTAATATAATAATAATAATATATTATTAATATTAATATAGTAATATAAATATATTAATATATTTTTAATGATTTTAAAATCTTTTAAAACACTTTTATATTAAATTTCAAATAAAACTTTATTTACAAAATATTACATTCAAAACATACAAGTTTAATTTTTCATAATTTTTTCAGTCATCTGACATAATTTTATATTTTAATATATTCGAATTGTTTTAGAATTATTTTTTAGATAATTATATCTATATTAACCAATATTTTTTTTGAATATTTTATATACAAATTCTATACAAATATTTACAAAACTTTTATATTCAAAATATTTTATTCAAGAATCATATTCATGAATTTCTTATTTGCTCTGTATTTATATTTCAAATTTGAAATATACTGTTAATGTAGCAATGAATTAAGAGTTTAGATGTCACAGGAGGTTTAACGCAGCTGATCCAAAGCAGAGGCCGCGGTTCCCGCCGCTCGGAGCCCGGCCCGTGTGGGGGCTAATTACGGCAAATTGGAAAAGTGTTGAGTGACGACGTGCATGTGGGGCCTCCCTCGGCGCTCGATGCTTCCCGTCGTCAGGGTCTGATGCCGCCGTCCGGCCCGCACCTGCTCCTCACCGGCCTGTGATAGATAGAGCCGACCGGTGGCTCAATAACAGTCACCCACCCCACCCCGTTCGGTATTGATGGACTGCGGGGCCGCAGGCTTTGTGAGTGAGGATCATCTGCTGGAAATTGTCTCTCCGCCCCCTCAGCACCTGCGCTGAGGGATACGATAGGTGAGCGGACGGGCAAGAGGGACCTCTGGGACCCGCTTTTTTTTTGGAACGATACCCCCTCTAACACGAGCGCGCCGTAACGGGTGTGTGTTTGTGTGTCGTGGGGGTTGCTGCAACCCTGCACATGTGTCCTCTCTCCCTCCTTATTATTCCGTAATTAGCCCTTTGGCTGTCTGCTGGAGGACGGCCGTCCCCCCTCGAGAGCCGTCTGTGTTGACAGACACACACAGACCCAGAAAAACAAACACACACCGAACAGCGTTTGACTTCCAAACAGCAAAAATCCCGACTTCTAGAGAAGGCAAACACGCTCAGGCGCCCGTAGCGATTTGGCCTTTGTGGTTCGCTTCCAAGTTTACTCCGCCATCTCCATCCAGCTGGTACTCAATCACGACGCGCCTACAACAATGTATGAAATCACAGTTTGAAGCACTAATGGTGTATTTTGTGGAGCGGAATCGGCCTGTTTGTCAATAGGAAGCTGCAGTTGTTATATTCTGCTAACGTCGGATTTTTACGCATTTCATGCAATCGAAAGCCATTGAGACAGATGTCTGGATTGCAACTGTTCCCAATTAAAATACGAAACGCTTGCACTCGACTCTATGCAACTAATGCATAAGTTCTGGATGATGGCCACAACCGGGAAGATATTCTGAGATTCTCAAGCAGTCCGAACTAAAGGTTTTGCATTCGGCACCAGCTGCCTCTGCTCCAGTGGATAATGCGAAGCCATTGCAACAAGCTCTATACAAGAATTCATGCAAGCGGCACTTTTGATGACAGGTTTACAACAATTTAAGCCATATTTTGCAAAGCAAATTTGGCAGAAGAAAGAAGTTGTTGCAGTATTCTAATAAAATGCATTTTTGCAATCGACAGCCATCAAGACAGATGTCCGGCTTGCAATGGTTCTGAATACAGATTTTCTGGACAACGGCAATGATCTGGAAGATATTTTGAGCATCTCAAACAGTTCGAACTAAAGGTTTTAAATTCTGCACCAGCTGCCTCTGCTCCAGTGGATAGTGCACTCATTTTGTGAACCGAATTTGGCCTGTTTGTCAAAAGAAGTAGTTGCGATATTCTACTAAAATGCTGTTCATGCATTTCATGTGATCGACAGCCATCAAGACAGATGTCCCGCATTTGCAGATGTTCTGGACAACAGCCACGACCTGGAAGATATTTTGAGCATCTCAAGCAGTTTGAATAAAAGGTTTCAGATTCGGCATCAGCTGCCTCAGCTCCAGTGGATAATGCAGCACTATTACGATAAGCGGTTTGATTGCTCTATGCTAGAGATCATGCATACAGCTGAACTTTTGATGATGGACCTACAACAATATATTAAACTGCAATTTAAAGCACTAACAACATATTTTGTGGAGGAGAATTGACCTGTTTGTCAATAGAAAGTAGTCATTGAAAGTAGTCATCCACTAATGGCACATTTTTACGTGCACTCAACAGCCATCAAGACAATATTCTGATCAAGGCGATATTCCACTAAAGCTGCATTTTTAAGCATTTAATGCAATTGACAACCATCAAGACAGAGGTCTGGCTCACAACAGTTTCAAATGCAGACGTTCTGGCCATGATCTGGAAGATATTTTGAGATATTTTGAGAAGCAGTCCAAACTAAAGGTTTCGCATTTGGCACCAGCTGCTTCTGCTGATAATGCAATGGAATTGCAACAAGTACTTTGATCGCTCCATACTACAGTTCATGCACACAACAGAGCTTTTGATGATGGACCTACAACAATGTACTAAATTGCAGTTTGAAGCAGTAACGGCAAATTTTGTGGAGCAGAACTGGCCTGTTTGTCAATAGAAAGCAGTCGCTGCAATATTCCATTAATGGCGCATTTTTACGCATTAAATGCAATCGACAGGTCTGGCTTACAACAGTTCCAAATGCAGAGGTTCTGGACAATGGCCACTATCTGGAAGATATTTTGAGATTCTAAAGCAGTCTGAACTAAAGGTTTTGCATTCTGCACCAGCTGTTTCTGCTTCAGCTGATAATGCAACGGTGATGGCCCTACAGCAATGTAAGAAATCACAATTTGAAGCACTAATGATGTATTTTGAGAAGCAGAATTTGCCTGTTTGTCAATAGAAAGCAGTAGTTGCAATATGCCACTAACACCTGATTTTTATGCATTTAATGAAGTCTATACCGGTCAAGACAGATGTCTGGCTCACATCTACTGTAATGCAGACGTTCTGGACAATGGCCATGAGTGGGAAGATTTTCTTTTAGCAGCTACTGCCTTTGCTCCAGCGGATACCGCAGCACTATTGCAGCAAGTGTTCATGCATGCAGCAAAGCATTTGATGATGTGCCTACAACAATGTATGAAATCACAGTTTGACGCAGTAATGGCAAATTCTGAGAAGCAAAATTGGTCTGTTTGTCAATCGAAAACAGTTGTTGAGATATTCCACTAAAGCCGCATTTTTAAGCATTTAATGCAATTGACAGCCATAAAGACAGAGGTCTGGCTCACAACAGTTCCAATTGCAGAAGTTCTGGGCAATGGCCATGATCTGGAAGATAGTCCGAACTAAAGGTTTCTCATTTGGCACCAGCTGCCTCTGCTTCAGCAGATAATGCAGTGCTATTGCAATAAGCAGTTTGATTACTCTATACTAGAGTTTATGTGTGCAGCAGAGCTTTTGATGACGGCCCTACAGCAACGTTTAAAATCACAGTTTGATGCACTAATGGTGTATTTTTTGAAACATAAATTAGCCTTATATGTCAATAGAAAGCAGTAGTTGCAATATGCCACTAACACCTGATTTTTACACATTTAATGCAATTAAACTAACAACTGTTGTAAGCGCAGACGTTCTGGACAACGGCCATAAATCTGAAGATATTTCAACATTTTCAAGATGTCCAAACTAAAGGTTATGCATTCAGCAGCAGCTGCCTCAGCTCCCGTGCATAATGCAGCACTATTGCTGTAAGCGGTTTGATCGCTCTATACTAGAGTTCATGTGTGCAACAGAGCTTTTGATGAAGACCCTACAACAATGTATGAAATTGCAGTTTGAAGTATTAAATGCATATTTTGTGAAGCGAATTTGGTCTGTTTGTCAAAAGAAAGAACTTGCAATATTCTACTAAAAAACTGTTTATGCATTTATTTGCAATTGACAGCCATCAAGATAGATGTCCGGTGAATGCACATGTTCTGGACAACGGCCACAACCTCAAAGATATTTTAAGCATCTCAAGTAGTTCAAACTAAAGGTTTCACACTCTGCCCCAGTTGATAATGCAGCACTATTGCAATAAGCGGTTTGACCACTCTATGCTAGAGTTCATGAATGCAGCAATGTATGAAATTGCAGACGTTCTGGACAACAGCCACAACTCTAAAGATGTTTTAAGATTTTCAAGATGTCCAAACTAAAGCTTTTTGCATTCAGCAGCAGCTGCCTCTGCTCCAGTGGACAACACAGCACTATTGCAATAAGTGATTTTATTGCTCTATACTACAGTTCATGCATGCAGCAAAGTTTTTGATGATGGGCCTACAACATTTCATGAAATCTGAAGCATTAAAGGCATATTTTGTGGAGAAGAACCAACCTGTTTGTCAACAGAAAGCAGTAGTTGCAATATCCCAGTAACACCAGATTTTTACGCATTTCATGCAATCAGTTCCTGTTGAGACAGTTGTCTGGCTCACATCTATTGTAAATGCAGACATTCTGGACAACAGCCATGAATGGGAAGATATTTCAAGATGTTTAAACTAAAGGTTTTGCATTTAGCAGCAGCTGCCTCTGCTCCAGTGGATAATGCAGCACTATTGCAACAAGTGGTTTGATCACTCTATACTACACTTTATGCATGCAGTGAAGCTTTTGATGACGGGCCTACAACAATTCATAGAATCACAGTTTGAAGCATTAAAGGCATATTTTGTGGAGCAGAATTCGTTTGTCAATAGAAAGCAGTAGTGTACAACATTCTACTGCCTTTTTTTTTTTACACATTTTATGCATTTGACAGCCATCAAGATACTGAGTGAATGCTCCTGACACATAGTATTAATCCATCAAATACTTTTACTTCAAACTCGCTAAATTCCAGCCTCAGCCCAATCAGAAGTACCAGAACTTACATAGAAACCTATACAAAATAGCCAGAAATAAATGCTAATTTTAAAGAAATACATCAGATGGATTTAGAGGCTTCTGCATCTGAACTCTTCATATACTAAAGCTTTCATTTTCAACACCAGCTGCCTCTGCTTCAGCAAATAATGCAGCACTATTTGCAACAAGTGGTTTGATTGCTCTATAGTGTTCATATGTGCAGTGGAGCTGCTGATGACGGCCCTACAATAATTTCTGAAATCACAATTTGAAGCATTAAAGGCATATTTTGTAGAGCAGAATTGGCCTATTTGTCAATAGAAAGCTACAGTTCCAATATTCCAATAACAACGTATTTTTATGCATTTCATGCACAGATGTCTGGCTTGCAACTGTTTCCAATTTTTAAAAAAACTAACTGCTTGCACTCGACTTAATGTGACTAATGCAGATGTTCTGGACGACGGCCACAGCTGAGATGATATTTAGAGATTCTCAAGCAGTCCGAACTAAAGGTTTCGCATTTGGCACCAGAGGATAATGCAATGCTATTCCGATAAGCGGCTTGAATGCTCTATGCTAGAGTTCATGCATGCAGTGGAACTTTTGATGAGAGGCCTACAACAATTAATGAAATCACAGCGGAGCTTTTGATGACAAGCAGAAAAAGAAGTTTCAGCTCTGTTTTCGCAGCTGTGATTGCGAGCGTACGTGCATGCAAAAGCAAAACAGTCTCTCCGCTGTTGTGCCTCAGGCTAAACTTGGGCGCTCAGCTGAGTGTCCAGGTGCCTTCTGGGTGCTGATGCAGTCCTACCTGCCATTTTTAAAGACCGCTTAAAAAAAAAAAAAACCACTCAAGCAAACTGGGTCCAGTAGGACAAAGCAAGCGCTTCAGTCTGTCTGAGGTAGAGAGGGAAACCCATAAACAGCCGACAGTGCAAACACGCACATATTACGATACCCACAGTGTGCGAATCAGTCAGGGACTAATTAACACATCATCGCAACCCAACTGCCTGGTGCTCCGCTCACCTGCCTCTTTCTTACTGCAGAGAGTGCGTAAATCTCTCGCTGACGGTTGGAGACGTGGGTATTAATCTGCGACGTTGCCGCATGGCGTCTTTAACCTCGCTCATGAGGTGACGGGGGCCTCCGTGCTCCCTGAAAAAGGCAGTTGAAACACAATAAACGTGTTTTAATGACACTGCAGTTCCATTATAAATATGGGAATCTCCAGGGCGCATTCAAGAACAAATGAAATGCAAATGGAAGTTTGAAGACAGTCATTTGGCGTGTTGGTTCGGCTTCTGCCGCAATGGGGATAAAATCATAAAGTAAATAAAATGCAAATGATAAGACTCACCATCCGCTTACTGTCCACTGACGCTTTCTGACCTGTGGGTTTCTGTAAAGCAGAATAAATATTACACTATATAACATTTTTTGTTGTTTTAGACAAACTAATACTGCTATTCAACAAGGACACATTTAATTGATTAAAGGTAACAGTAAAGACATTTATAATGTTTATAAACATTTTGTTTCAAATAAATGGGTAATTCTATTAAATCGGTGCCTTTTGCATCCCTAAGAAATAATCAAACATAGACTTAATATAACAACAAACAAATGTGCAGTGCAATTTAAAAACATAATACTATGCATGCTTCCATCAATATTACATTTTAAAAAAAGTAAATTAAATATTATTTTTCAATAATTTAAATAGCATTTATGCTGGTAAGGGTAAGGTTTTTGGCGTGTCCCTCACTACGATTTGTCTTTTACAGCAGGACTTTTAATTCGCAAAATATAAAAATCACATTTGCATATTGTTCTAAATATAGTCTCATTGTTAAGCAATGTTTTTGGGATAAGTATGCATTTTTTCTATTAAAAAAAAAAAATAATAATCATTTTATTGGTGTCCCGATTTCATGTCAGCCCTGTTACCCTCATCAAAAACCCTTGTAAAATAATGTACATTCATAATGTATATTCACATAATTTCTAGGAGATTACATCATCTCTCAAACAGGATTCCAACACTTAAAACACAAGCATGTTTCTCTCACTCCTCTATATTGTTCTATTTTTGATGATTTATGATTTATTGATGACATCATGCAGTGTCAATCCTATTACCTTTTTTAAAATGTAAATTTAAACAACTATTTCTTACATTTAATCAATATCTACAAGTAAAATCCTTTCAAAGTGTACAATATGTGCTTTTGTGCACTTGCCTATTAGCTAGCAATTAGCAGATTTGTTTAAAATCGTCAAACCTGTTACTGTCAACCTGTTACTTTTTAGAGTAACAGGTTTCGACATGTGGGTATGACACTGATTAGGTTCGACCTTGTTTATAAAAATTGTCTTTATACCCTTGGTATATTATTGAACTAATACTTATATCATTCAGTGGCATAAGAGTTCTAATTCAAATTTAGTCTAGTAACGCTTGTGTCGGTAACAGGGTTGACAAAATTACCAAAACATGGGGTAGAAAAATAAAATAATAATAAAACAATAAATTACTTAGCCTGAGATGGCACAATGCAATGTCTTGCTATCTTAAGGTGTCTTCATTTCATGGATATTTAAAAAAAAAAATTGATTAAACTTATTTTATTTTTCATTAGTAGAACGGGTATATTTGTAGCAAAAACCAAAAATATATTGTATGGGTCAAAATTATTGATTTTACTTTTATGCCAAAAATCATTAGGACATTAAGTACAGATCATGCTCGATGAAGATATTCTGTAAATGTCCTACCATAAATATACCAAAACTTAATTTTTGATTAATAATATGCATTACTAAGAACTTCATTTGGACAACTTTAAAGGCAATTTTCTCAATATTTTGATTTTTTTGCACAATCAGATCTTTAAATAGTTGTATCTCAGCCAAATACTGTCCTATCCTAACAAACCATACCTCACTGCTTATTTAATCAGTTTTCAGATGATGTATAAATCTTAATTTAAAAAAACTGACCCCTTAAGAATGGTTTTGTAGTCCACAGTCACATATTTATCCTTGCAGCAAGTATTTAACTTTTTCTCACCTTGTGTAGTTTTATTTTGCACCAAATAAAACTAAGCACAGAGCCTTAGACATCAAAAATAAGTCTTTTTAATTCTCTATCAGAACAAAACTGTGGTAGAGTGTGACAGAATGGACGTCAGCCAATATTTTGCTAATCCCATGCAATTTATGTTACTATGCACAATTGTGGTTAGGTTGCATTTTTCCTAAACAGAACTGCACTCCACCAGTTGAGAACCACCGCATTTGAATCTCACCGTGTCCTGTACAGTCGAGTCAACGACACAGGACTGCCCTGCAGGAAAGCATTTTGTCAATATGCAAAAGATGGAGGGTGTCCAAACACAGACTGTCGGATATAGATGGAGCTAATCTGCATTAGTATTCAGCGCACACACACACACTGTAGCATGTGCGATGGGTTTGTCTGGCGTGTGAGCGTGTGTGTGGCACAGCAGTGTGTTCCAGACTGCAGTGATTAATCTGAGGCTGTCATGTCTCCACAGATGTTTACATGGAGATGTTTGAGGAGCACATGTCTGATAGAGTGTGTATCTTCCGTCCTCTCCATCTTCAAATAAACGCATACGCAACGTCACCTGGGCCATCTGGAGGATGGCAGAGAGAGGGTTGACCTACACACACACATACAATCATAACTCCCCAACGTCAAATCATTGTCTGCCAACAGCTGACTGCTCTTTCACAAAACCTAGTGAGCTGCCTATCTAGACAGCATTTTCAAGCATCAAAGGTGTGCTGATAACATGAAAGCTGTTCCAACAGCATTATGCACCTTTCTAAAGATACGTAATTTTGGCCAAACTCCAAAGCAGCATCACATGCATTTGAAGCAAAGGCAATCCCAAAATGCTAAGGTGGTCAATGAGTGAACAACAATACTGATTAAAGGAGAAGTTCACAGATAATTTACTCACCCCCTTGTCATCCAAGACGTTCATGTCTTTCTTTCTTCAGTCGTAAAAACAAATTATGGTTTTTTTTCTCTCCATATTGGACTTCTATTGTGCCCCAGAATTTGAACTTCCAAAATGCAGTTTAAATGCAGCTTCTTCTAAATCATGCCAGCTCAGGAAGAAGGTTCTTATCTAGCAAAAAAAAGACAATTCATATACTTTTTAACCTCAAATGCTCGTCTTGTCTAGCTCTGCGTGAACTCTGTGTATTCCGGTTCAAGATAGTTAGGGTATGTCGAAAAACTTTCATCTCATTTTCTCCTCCAACTTCAAATTGTCCTACATTGCTGCAGAAGTACCAACCCAGTGTTTACAAAGTGAACATGCAAAGAAGATCAAATATCCTTTACAAAAAAGGTAAAACAGCTATGTACAGGATGATTTTGAAGTTGGAGAAGAAAATGACTCTTTTTTTTTTTTGTTGTTGTTTTTTTTTCAACATACCCTAACGGTCATAAACTGGAATACAGAGCTAGACAAGACGAGCGTGTGAGGTTAAGTAATATATAAATTGTAATTTTTTTAGAAAATACCCATTGTATCGCTAGATAAGATCCTTCTTCCTCGGCTGGGATCGTTTAGAGCCATTTGAAGCTGCATTTAAACTGCATTTTGAAAGTTCAAACTCTGTGGCTCCATAGAAATCCACTATATTGAGAAAAAACCTGAAATGAGAGCTCTTAGTGCATATTACTAATCAAAAATTACGTTTTTGTATATTTATGGTAGGAAATTTACAAAATATCTTCATGAAACATGATCTTTACTTAATATCCTAATGATTTTTGCCATAAATTAAAAATAATTTTGACCCATAAAATGTATTTTGGCTATTGCTACAAATATACCAGTGCTACTTAAGACTGGTTTTGTGGTCCAGGGTAACAAATGTCTCCGCTTGAGGTTTAGAAGAGATCTCAACAATGTCTCAAACGATGCTTGGATTTGCCAAGCTGCCAAATTACTAAAAGCAGCTCTTTACAATAAGTGATTATCAAAAATTACTCACAGGCCAAAAATACACTTTTAATGTATTAATTGTTTTTCCTAGATAGCAATGACATAAATGGATAAAAAAAATATCCATTTATGTAATAATTTTAATTTTACGTGTCTCCTCTGGAGTTTCAGATCAGATCTCAACAACTGTGCTTGGGTTTGCCAAAGATGCCAAAACCGGCAATCAAACCTCAAAATTAACTCAAACATGTCTCCTTAAAGGGTTTCTGAAAGAAAAAAAAAAAAAAATAGGAGAACGTTGACACTTACAAATGAGAACTCCACTAAGTCTCCCAAGCAATAAAAGAGCACAGGGTTCCCAAAGCACAGTGAAATGTCAAGTTTATATTTATATTTATCTCTTCTCCTGACCTGCCAGTCTGAATGAACACTAGAATCAGCTGTGATGCACCAGTCTCTGTCTCTCTCTAAATCTTGCTCCAGATGGCATAAAACCCTGACGTCGGAGCCTGACAGTTGTGGCGCGTGATGGCGCGGCACAAGGTGAAGTGTATCTGCTTTACAGCGATGCACGTTGCCAAAAAACCCTGCACAGTGCGCAGGCCTTGCACAGCATGCAGCCGCAGTGCTGCAGACCTGCATTCTGCATCCAAATCACTGGTTACGGCATGCAGGCCGCCTCCGCAGGGACCAGCATATGATCCGGAGGCAGACAATGAAAAACACTCAGAGAAAACACAGAGCCTGATCTCACAAAAACACACACATGGATGAGTGCAAATTCATTTAATTAAAGGAATAGTTCACCCAAAAAGGAAAATTAGCTGAAAACGTACTCCCTCAGGCCATCCAAGATGTTTTTGTTTGTTCATCAGAACGGATTTGGAGAAATATAGCATTACCTCTGCAGTGAATGGGTGCCGTCAGAATGAGAGCCCAAACAGCTGATAAAAACATCACAATAATCTACAAGTAATCCACACCACTCCAGTCCATCAGTTAACATCTTGTGAAGCCAAAAGCTGCACATTTGTGGCAATCATTAAGGCATTTTAACTTCAGACTGTCGCTTCTGATCAAAATATAAGTCCATAATTCATAACAAAGCTTCCTCTTGTGAAAAAGTAAATATCCTGTTGTTTCTCATATCAAAATCCACCCACATATTTGTTAAGAACTGTTTTTTTTTTGTTTGTTTGTTTGTTTTTTTGCAATGTTTGCAGTGTTTGATCTGTGCATCTTTCTACACTAATTCAGACTAAAGGCGCATCTCAATAAATTAGAATGTCGTGGAAAAGTTAATTTATTTCAGTAATTCAACTCAAATTGTGAAACTTGTGTATTAAATAAATTCAATGCACACAGACTGAAGTAGTTTAAGTCTTGGGTTCTCTTAATTGTGATGATTTTGGCTCACATTTAACAAAAACCCATTAAATCATTCATCTCATTCAATCTCAAATTAGAATATGGTGACATGCCAATCAGCTAATCAACTCAAAAAACCTGCAAAGGTTTCCTGAGCCTTCAAAATGGTTTCTCAGTTTGGTTCACTAGGCTACACAATCATGGGGAAGACTGCTGATCTGACAGTTGTCCAGACGACAATCATTGACACCCTTCACAAGAAGGGTAAGCCACAAACATTCATTGCCAAAGAAGCTGGCTGTTCACAGAGTGCTGTATCCAAGCATGTTAACAGAAAGTTGAGTGGAAGGAAAAACTGTGGAAGAAAAAGGTGCACAACCAACAGAGAGAACCGCAGCTTTGAGAGGCTTGTCAAGCAAAATCAATTCAAGAATTTGGGTGAACTTCACAAGGAATGGACTGAGGCTGGGGTCAAGGCATCAAGAGCCACCATACACAGATGTGTCAAGGAATTTGGCTACAGTTGTCGTATTCCTCTTGTTAAGCCACTCCTGAACCACAGACAACGTCAGATGCGTCTTACCTGGGCTAAAGAGAAGAAGAAATGGACTGTTGCCAGTGGTCCAAAGTCCTCTTTTCAGATGAGAGCAAGTTTTGCATTTCATTTGGTTTTGAATTTTCATTTGGTCCTAGAGTCTGGAGGAAGGGTGGAGAAGCTCATAGCCCAAGTTGCTTGAAGTCCAGTGTTAAGTTTCAGTTAAAAAATGCATTGTCTGTTGTCCTCTCACAACAAAATCTACCGACATATTTGCTTAGAAATGTTTTGGACTATTTGGACGGTGCTGGGTCATTCCGTGTCAAATCAGAAAGAATGTCAATCCTTCTTCAAGAAAATATATTAGCAAAAGCAAAAATTTGAGCCGGGGACCTCTGGTATAGTGTAGTAGTATAGTGATGACAGCCAAAATAATAAATGTCATTGATGAATATTTACTGAGTCATCCACTATTTTGTAGAGGAAAGTCGAAATGGCAATTTTCACCTTAGATTCAAAGTCAAGTTACAGGAGGGATAAAAATGACTTGAGAAACATGGCAGCATCATTATCTTATTTTTACACAGAGATTGGTAGTTCTATTAGTAAAATCAGTTGACTTTAGCAATCTTTGTTGTATTATGTGCCAATGGTGACCATTCAAAAATGGGGAAACAGCACTTATCAAGTTTATCTCCAAAGTTTGCATGTAACTCAAGAAGTATTAAAGATATCTTAATGCCCTTTTAGATATTGGGTCTTAACAAACTTTCCTTTTGGCATCTTTATTTTTAATGCCCTATGAGATTCAGTTCCAGAGATATTGAACTTTCAATATGTCTCCATGAGTAAATCATTAAAACTTACACATTTTCAGTGGTCAAAAACCAAATGTGGGTCAGTTTGAAAAAATATAATTCTTTTTTTTTTAAAGAGGAATGTCTGAAGAACAAATAATGTTGAAACTAGAGATGCATCTTGTTTCTTTCTATCACAACTGTATTGAACACACCTGTCTGAGTGCCATAAACAGAGCTTTTCACTTCTCAAAATGTTAATTGATGGACTGGAGTGGAGTGGATGTTTTTATCAGCTGTTTGGACTCTCATTCTGACGGCACCCATTCACTGCAGAGGATCCATTGATGAGAAAGTGATGTATTGCTGAATTTCTCCAAACTCATCTACATTTTGAACAGCCTGAGGGTGGGCAAATTGTCAGCCAATTATTTCTTTAATTATAGAAAAAGTAAATGCACCAAAATAAGTTCAACAGCACTGAACAGAGTCCAAGGGTCATGAGATGTGTTTTTCTACTTTTAACTTTAGCATTATGTTTTAAAAAGTGCAAAATGCTGGCAAGTCATGAAGCAAAAGACATCTGTCCGCATGTGTACTATACATCACTTTTTCTCAATTTGAATGCCCTAGTTGTCAGAATAATGTAACTTAATGAATTAATTGATGTTCATTGAGGGAAAAACGCATCAAATTAATCTTCATTTGATGCTTTTTCAGCAAATATTGAGATATGCCGTTAATTGTGATTAATCTGACCAGTTAACTGACATATCATGCAATAAATTCAGTTAAAATTTGCAATCAATTAACATTTTTCAAGCATATTTTTAACTGAGCTTTGTGGGCATGCAGAGTTCTGCTTTTTGAGTGTTGCATGCTCCGTGTTTGGCACACAAACATGGACGAGTATCAAACCATGACAATCAGATGAGAGACGGGCTCTTAGATAATTAACTCTGACTCACTGAACGAGGTTTCAACAGGCTTATGCTGCAACCGGTAAACAGGCTTGAGGATGTCAACATAACACAGGCTGAACAACACAATTTTCTATTTTGGTTTCCAAATGTCTTCTGAATTTTAATAATTATATGCAAATAATTCACCACACACACAAACAGAAAGTGCACAATTTACCTAGGCATTGACATGATCAGATTTTAGGGATGTATGGACATTATAATTCGATATGCCACTTAATTTCATGACCATTAATCGATAAATTAATAATAAAACAAGGAAAACTACAATCCATCATATTAAAAACTACATGAATTTAGCTATAAAGCACAACAAAATACAATATGAAATTCATACCTTATGAAAAATGCATATTCATTTTGAGATCTGCTAAATATCAATTATTAAATTCCATAAATATTAACTTTAACAGAGCATTAGACTAGAGTAAATGTAATCTAAATGTGAAAGTATGGGGAATGTGCATGCATAATTAAATATTAAATATATTCCAGGATATATTTCAAACACAAACACCAGTGCGCCAACAGCAGCTTAATGCTCTCAAAAGATTTTGAAGTAAGAGAGACAGACAGAGCATAGGAAAGCAAGGTTATTTGCATGGAGAGGCACGGACGCCACCGTTCCCCATATCTGATGTCAGTCTCCCGACACTGATAGACTCTGCGTCTCCCATTTAAGGGATAATGAGATTGCTCGAGCCACACAAACCTCTGCTGACTGCACTACACTGACGCTACGGCAGTCACTTCATCTCTCAGAGACTCATCAGGGTTCAGCTAAACAACTCCGCCTGCCCCCATCTTCCTCCGACCTAGACACTCGATATGAACGCACTCGCCTCATCAAGAGCCCGAGCACCAGCGTAATGGAGAGAAGTGGGTGAAAACGAAGAGGACGTGGGGCAGCGCAACACCTGATTGGGTGAAAACAAGGCCTGTTTCCATCATAGCATCATCCTCAGGTGGTAGAGGATGTGTGAAGCTGTAGGATAGAAAATTCACGAATGACGTCTCTTTAATGTCTCAACTGTTTCTCCCAGAGAGCAATGTGATAATGCAGAGCAAATGGGGAAAAGGCATTGTAACCTTACGATCACCACCTAACATTTTAGAAAAGGTTTCAACAAGTGAGAATTTACCAAGATACCAAAGTCTCCAAATAACACAGACTTTGTATTTCAATACAAGATGTCAACAATGCTAATTTCACAACTTTTTACTACATACTGTGAGCCAAATGATGCCAGTCCTGCATCATTTGACACCCATGGCAAAACACAAAAGGACAAACACTGAAAGTTGACCTGTTTTATTACTAATCAATCAAATGTGCTTAAAAAAGGTTTGAATAATATTCAAAATGCAAGCTATGCCATCCAGAATCACAAACAAAAAGCAGCATTAACATAACTGGGACACAATAAGCCTTTAAAAGTCTTATTCACATTACATGAAGCTAAGTGGTATAGAGATGGTATATATTAGTAGCACCATTTTTATATATTCCATAGTATTGAATGATTAATATATTCATTTACAACGATAATTACATCATAAAGGTACAAAAACATGCTTTCATGCACTGTTTACTTAAGACTGAAGTGTCGACATTACCTGTAGCATGTGCAGGTGTTACGTTTTAACGGATTAAAAACGTATTCGTCGCTGAAAAACGACAGGATGATTTATAAGTTTCGTCTCCATAGATATCATGGAAAATATCCAGCTTATTTGGCGTTCTTTTCGTTTTATGCAAGCTGTTCTGTAACATCGCGTTACCGTTTTACCGCCAGAGAAAACGCTTCAAACGATTCAGTTCGTTAGTGAATGAACTACGCAGCAGGGTTGCCAGGTTTCACAATAAAACCAGCCCAATTACTACACAAACTAGCTCAAAAGTAGCCCAATCGCGTTTTAAGGGGGGTCCCCGTTATACATCGCGTTCCAAATTAGCATTCCAGGGGCTGAATATTACGTTATTGGCGTCCCTTCAACCCGCGGCAACAGTGCTAAAGTAGCTTAATTCCGCGGGAAAACCGCGGACTTGGCAACCCTGCTATGCGGTTTTGTTCGTGACCGAATCGTCATTCTGAACAAATCTTTTAAGCAAATGATTAATTCTAGCTTCCCTAAAAGAAATCTCTCGCAAATGTTCGAACGATTCAGAATGGATCGCGAATCGTTTCGCGAAGCCATTTGAATGATTCACTAAAAAGAACCGACTACAAACAGTGATTCATTCGAGAGTCGGGCATCGCTAGCTCTGATTCCAAAACAACCAGACGGCGGAAAGTACAAACACACGACGTGAATCCTGAAATATGTATATGTTTTTCATATTAGGTTAGTATACTGTAATATATCTCTCATCAGACAGTGGTTTAACTGTAAATGTTTGTTGGACGCTGCAAAATTAGCTTGCTAAATGCTTGGGACTGTAAATACTCCAAAAGATAGGTAACGTTAGACTGGTCATCCTGATAACATTTGTTTATTTTAATGACTACTAAGGAATTCCGAGAGCACTGTAGTGCATGTTGAACATCTGAGATAAAGCTAATATTTAAAGGAAACAAAACTAAGAACTCCTACTATCATAAACTTGTAAGAAATAAAATATTCCTGAAACACTGAAAACTAAAACAGACCCAAAAGAGATGAAGGTGATTGTGTGGCATGGTTCGTTTTAGTTTGGAAGCTGATATGAAACAAATTGCAAATAAGCGGGAGACCCTGAGATTGTAAAATAAATGGATTAAAGCAGTGGGTTATAGGACTGATTGTATTCAACTCACAAATACAATACAAAGAAAATAATATAATTCACTTCTATCACAAGATTCCTTAAGCTCAAACAGTAGAGCAAAGCACTAACAACACCAGGGTTGTGAGTTCGATTCCCAGGGAGTGAAAGAACTGATAATGCAATGTAAGTTGTTTTGGATAAAGCATCTCCCAAATGCATAAACTGGCAAAAATGCATCTTTATATAATATGGCTAGAATGAGCAGTAAATATTTACATGCTTGCAGATAAAACTTTTATTACTCAGAGGTTGCTCTTTCACAGTTCAGGAGATTTTTACTTATGATTCATTCAACAGTCAGATCTGTCTTAGATGTTTCTCCTTAAATTCCTTTAGGAAATAAAAAGACACACAAATGAGCATACAGTAAGAGTACAGAGCTATAAAATAAATGTAGAGAGTAGCTCACGTAATTTAATGAGAATGTTTAAGTTTATTTTAAGATCTCTTATTGCAGAAACTATGATGTCTTGACACAGGTTGAGACATTAAAATCTCTTCTGAAACTCAAGATTTGGGGGTTTTTTTTCTTGGAGAAAATCTAAAAAAAAACAAGAGACTTAAGCAAAACTCCCACTTTTTAGGAGAAACAACTGTGATACTGTCTGACATCTCCATTCTTTCATACTGTATGAGCTTCCTAAATTTTAATGTAAATTGTAGTTTGATAATATGATCGCATTATGCACTCATTCTATTGCTCTGTACTCAACAATTGACTCACTTGTTTCTATTTTTATTTCTCAGAAGGAGACACATCTGAGACTTCATTACTTAAAGGAAACCTCCTGAGCTACAAAAGAGCAAAATAAATTTCCTCAGGGAAGACAGATTTAATTTATGTTATTCACAAATCACCCATGTCTCATACACATGCATGATTTGCACGCATACCACACGTGCTCACGTTTACACAAGCGGCCGCACAGGTGCACACACAAACAGCGTGCGTTTGAGCGAAAGCCAGGGGCGCGTCGCCATCCCAGAGCCTCGGAGGCATGGGACAGGTGACACGATGGAGGGAGGGAGGGGGCCGGCGCGCACCAGGATGCTGGGGCTTTTCGCTGCGCAATAAAAATGCTAATCCGCTCTATTCCCCTGTTGATCGGCTCTATGTAAAACAGGTTAGAGTTCTCCGCTCCACATGTGTACCCTCAATTTACCAGTTGGCCTTCCTTTGTCCTGCTCTCTTTATTTGTTCTTCATTGAACGCAGTGGCCTGGATGTCTTCACACATCTTCTGCCGGACTCTGCTAATGACAATGACAGTGCTGGCTTCAGTTCTGCGCCCACACACCGCCTTAATGATGCCTCCGCAGGCCGAAAGACAAAGAGAGCCGTGGACGCGGCATTGTCCCAATTAAAGGTCACGGAACAGAAGAGGTCTTAACTGTCCTCAGCCTCCGGCCACGTTCGGCTCAAATTGTCGGCTGCCACTGTTGGTTGTCTTCAACTGCTGTGTGCGCCACACTGAGTAATGTTGATTTCGGACGATTTCATACTGCTTTTAGTTCTGTAATGTTTATTAGGTCAGTGCTTTTGGTTTTGCTTGAGGAACAAGACTGTTGTAGTTGAAACCCAACTGTTTCAAAAAATGTCCTAAATCAAAAACTGAATTCTTTATTATTTGCTTTGAAAATGGCAAACAGTCAGGATTATGACATACTAAATAATAATGACACAAAAAGCCATCTAAAAAAAAATCTAAATTATGACACATCAAGTCATAATTATGAGATAAAAGTCAAAATTATGAAAATTTTGTTGTCACAGAAAAGTAAACAAAAATGTAATTAAAATCGAACACTAAAACGTCTTTAAAATTAATGTTATATTCAATATATTCAAAATATGGTTCACTTAGAGTTAAAAGTTTGTTCAATTATGACTAAACAGTCAGAATTATTACATACTAAGTCATAATTATTAGATAAAAACTTGAAGTTATGATATAAGAAATTGAAATTATGAGACAAGTCATAATTACGAGATTTAAGTCATAATTGTGACATACTAAGTCAAATAAGTCATAATTATGACCCAAAAAACATGAGATAAAAGTCAAAATTATGAAACTTGTGTTTGTTGTCAGAAAAAAATGAACAAAAATGTCTTTAAAAATCACACACTGAGATGTCTTTATTATTTGCTTTAAAGATTTGCTTTAAAGATGGCAAAGCAGTCAGGATTATGACATACTAAAACAAAAGTCAGATAAAGTCAAATAAGTCATAATTATGACACAAAAAGCTATTATGACGTGTGTCATAATTATGAGATAAAAGTCAAAATTATGATATAATGAGATAAGTCATACTTAAGTTAAATAAGTCATAATTATGACACAAAAAGCCATTATGTCATAAGTCATGAGATAAGAGTCAAAATTAAAAATATTAAAATAATATGTAATTATGTAATTATGAGAAGTCATATTATGACATATTAGTCAAATAAATCATAATTATGACAAAAAGCCATCATAAGAAGTCAAATTTATGACATAAGATATGACATAAGTCTAAAGTATGACATAACTATGAGATAAGAAGTCATAATTATGAGATAAAAAGTCAAACTTATAACATACAAAGTCATTATTATGACAGTTTTGTTGTCTTCAACTATTATGTGCACCACACTGATTAATGCTGATTTTGGACTATTTTAAACTGGTTTTAGTAGTGTGACATTTATTAGGTCAGCACTTACTTTTCAGTTGGTTTTTCTTTAGAAACAAGATTATTTTAGATGAAACCTAATTCTGTTTACACAGAAACGTAAACAAAAATGTCCTTAAAATCAAACACTTAAATGTTTTTATTATTTGCTTTAAAGGTTTCTTCAATATTTATGGTTTGCTTAGAGTTAAGGGTTTGTTATGGCAAAAAAAAATTATGGCAAACAGTCAGAATTATGACATACTAAATCATAATTATTGGATAAAAGTTTTAATTTTCTAAAATAAGTCGTAATTATGAAGTCACACTTATGACACAAAAAGCCATTATGAGATAAGTCAAAATTATGAAATAAGTCATAATTATGACAATTTTGTTGTCTTAAACTGTTGCGTGCGCCACCAGCAGCCAGTGTTTTAGAGCACAAAACCATGTTTATCTTCATTTACACTTATGCATTTGGCAGACACTTTCATCCAACTTGACTTACATTGCATTCAAGGTATGTGTTTATATCAGTTCTTGCATTTAATAGGAATCAAACCCATGACTTTAGTGTTGCTCGCCCCATGCCCTACTTGTGCTGCAGGAATGCAATTGAGTTGCAAATGAACCTGAATTGTGCAATTTGTTCATGATTCTTGAGGATGACGGCATGCTCATGTTACATCCTATTTAGGTAGTTTTTACAAGAAACAGATGAATTTGCACCTAGACTGGACAACCAGTTGATATTAACAACAAAAACTATGGTAAGTGTTCTCTCTTTTCATTAAAAGAAAGATATTTTGTTAGTCTAACTATGCACTGTGCACTTCAGAATGGACCTGTGATTCATTTTTGGGTCGTGACCCACCAGTGTAGAGCTACTGCATTAGATTACTTTAATGTTTACGGTTTTAGGAACTCTGTCAAATCAGCATGTTTGGAACTGACCAAAATAACACAAATATATCCACGCCCGTCTGAAGCTCCTGAGCCGAAGCAGGTTTATCAGCCTGTCCGCACGCTCCCGTTTTCTTAATCTTCTCCGTTTGCTCTCAGAAGGACCAAAACGAAACGGGAATCTACATAATGTCGCCTTTGTCCCCCTAGTAGTTTCTTTAACTCTCACATCTAATTAGCTTCAGGGACTGCACGGGTGCGATATGGGGTTTCCCGGGGCGCGCCCCCCTTTCCCCTCCAGTTGGGCCGTGGGTCGGGCCGGTGGGGTCTGTTCCCCAGAGACCGGTTATGACAAATAAGATTAATGTCTCTCAAGCCTCCTGAGCCACACAGATTAGACTGATAGCTGATTTTCTCAAGAGAAGCCCCATGTGTGAGTGTATGCATGCGCTTGTCAGAGCATGCTGGGAAAGAGAGAGTAGCCGCCGTCCCCTCCCCTCTAATGACCACTGGAGCGTAGAGGGTCAGGAGGGTACAGGTCAAAAGGTCTTCCACGGAGGGTTCCCTATCTTCATGAGCACTGAAGCGTTGGATGAAGGGGTGACGCTCCTGTGAGATTAAGGTTTAAACTCTCCATTAGGAATAAGAGTGGAAATGAAAGGCCTGCGGGCAGTTTGAACCTGCTTCTACACATACAGCACCTGTTTTCCTTTCCTTTACATTATACTGCAAAAGCTTGATTTAATTGGGTGCATTGCCAGACATCGTATTGCAGTAGGACGAGTTTTACGATGAAATTTGGGTTTGTTCCCATTGCTACACAAGCCTTAGCTACTGCCATGATCAAAACATTCTGGACCTTTTGTTTCAAACAAATCACATTTCTTTTCTCTTTGTTTTCCTTAATGAGAGGAGTATGGATGCCCATTTTCATTGCTTAGGTAAATCATCATTATTATATAAAAAGTTGCCATAATTATTAGATATAAAGTCATAATAATGAGATTAATTGTCATAATTGACAATTAAAATGATTAGAATATTATTATGAGATAAAAAGTCAAAATTGTAACATACCAAGTCATAATCGTGAGATAAAAACTATGAGATTAAAATCAATCAAAAATGGCTTTTTAAAAATGCGCTTTTACGCATGATTTTGTCATATTTTTGACTTTTTATCATAATTGAGTTTCTTTTGTGTCACAATTATGAGATAGAAGGTTAAAATGATGAGAGGAAAAGTTACAATTATGAGAGTAGAATTAAACCTTTTTGTCATAATTCACACTTGTCTCATAATCAGGACTTAGTATGTCAATTTTGACTTTCTTAATTTTAATTTAGTATCTCATAAATATGACTGTCATAATTTCTACTTTTATGTCATGATTATGAGACAGACAAAACTCTGAAACAAAAAGGTTTAATTATGAGATCAAGTCATAATTATGACAAAATTACACTTTCTATCTCTATAACTAAACTTTTATAATTTACACTTTTATTTCATAATTATGACTCAGTATGTCAGTTTTGACTTCGTTCATTTTAATTTTGTGTCTCAATTATGACAGTCATAACTTCTACTTTTATGTCGTAATTATGAGATAAAAGGTCAAAATTATAAGACTAAGTTAAAATTATGAGAAGTAATAATTATGACAATTACATTTTTGTCATAATTTACACATCTCATAATTATGACTTAGCATGTCAATTCTGATTAATTTTAATTTTTTACCCCAATTATGAGCTCATGACGTCTACTTTTATGTCATAATTAAGGTCAAAATTATGAAAGAAAAGTTTATAAAATTACACTTTTTGTCATAATTCAGACGTTTATCTCATAATTATGACTTAGTAAATCCTAATCTTGACTTTGTTCATTTTAATGTTGTACCTCATAATTATGACTCATAATTTCTACTTTTATGTCATGATTATGAGATAAAAAGTCAAAATTATGAGACGAAAAGAGAAAATTATTAGACATAATTAATAAACTTTTTGTCATAATTTATACTTTTATCTCATAATTATGACTTAGTATGTCAGTTTTGACTTTAATTTTAATTTTGTAATTAAAAAATAATCTCAATTATGACAGTCATTACTTCTACTTTTATGTCATAATTACACATAAAAGGTCAAAATAAAGAGAGAAAAGTTTAAATTATGACAAGTCATTATAACAAAATTAATCTGTCATAATTCAGATTTTTATCTTATAATTTCTACTTTTATCTCATAATTATGAGATAAAAGGTCTAAATTAGAGACTAAAAGTTGAAATTATGAGATAAGTCATGACAAAATGTAAATATTTTCCAAAATTTTGAGTTCTCATAATTATGAGTTAGTAGGTCATAACTAATTCATAATTATTAGATAAATTATGAGATAGAAACTCAATTTAAATCTTATGACAAAACGTTAAAATTATGATTAAAATCATAATTATGACAAAAATGTAGATGTTTTATGAGAGTTTTGACTATTTATCTCTTAATTATTACTTTTTAATCTCACTTGACCTTTTATGGTCAGAAATGGGCGTCCATAGAGGAGCGACACTAAACTTGACATAATTTGTTTCACCTGCATTGATTCACCAAAGAAATTGCTGCATTCAGCAGAATGAATCAGAAGAGTCGCATCTGTTCAAAAGACAAAAACTCTTCTGAGGTCTTTATAACTTTTGATGATCCTTCCGACCACTTCAATGTGTCAGCTCGCTGACAAAGCAACTTTCCAGACGGAATGTTCTTCCGGATATACCGGGGGCTGTTGTAGAGACTGCTATTCTCCACAGCGCAAAAGCCATAAGCAAAATTTTATGACACAATTGTGCTTTTTTAAGATGTTTGCTCAGTAATAATACCACTATGTCTGAATTTGGCTTGAATTACCCTAAAATAAAGCTAAAATATTGATGTCTAAGCATTTCTTGATTTTGCACAGCTCTCTGATATTCTTTCATGAGAACAGTGTACATTGTATTTTTTCAACAGGCAATTACTGTACCAATAACATTCATGTAATGGGCTTATTGTGAGTTCGGTGCAATACACACAATCTTTGAGTTTCTCATAACCCCAAATAAATCCCAATGTTCCCTGAAACTGGGAAACCAAAATCATTTTTCCTGTGTTAAAGTGTCGTAGGATACAGCTCCAGGCGTTACAGCATTTCTTTCCTTTTGTAATCGACTTAATGTGATTATTGCATGTCTTTCCTTTATTTTACATAGTGAAACACTATTGTGTTTACTATTATTTTTAATGTTTCTTCTTCCAGTTCTATCTATCTATCCGTTGTTCTGTCTATCACTGAATGCAGATTTTGCTGAACAGCTTGTCTAAATAAGTGCAATGCTGCATGCGTTTATCCTTTAATGCAGATTTTCTATATGATCCTGTAATCAGAGCGAGAGACAGAGAGAAGGAGGGCAGCTGCTAAGCCTGAATCTGCCCATCAATGTCACCGGCCGGCCGTGGCAGATGCAAAGGGGCATCAGGTCTCAGCCGACACACCCTCATGAGAACAAGAGCGGCGCTCTGCAGAAGCGTGTGTGTGCGCTCACGTATGCTTTGGTAAGAGAGATAGATGGTGCAATAACTTGTGATTGTATGAACGCATGACTGTGGAAATAGATTGTGACATTTTCCTGTATCGTCTGAAGCTGTGAGTTTAACCTTATTTTTTTCTTTTGTCAGCTTTTCAGCGCTATATGATGGCTCAATCCATCCATCTGATGTTCTTTTTCTCTGCAAACAGTGGCGAAAGTGCAGGTGTGACCTTAAAGAGCTATTTCTACCTGATCTGACCTATGAATATCACCCTGTCAGGTTGACTCGGTCAAATTAAATCATATTTTTGACTTGAATAAAACTAGTTCAATTAATTTAGGATATCTGGCAAAACATTTTTACAGTCAAGAGCTGTATGTCGTTCCAAACCTGTATGACTATCTTTCTTCTGTGCAACACAGCATAAGATTTTTTTTAAAAATATCACTGTGCATTAAAAATCAGTGGTCTAATATTGTTTGAAATAAAGTCGTACAGGTTTAAAACAACATGAGGGTGAGCAATTAATTTTTTTGGAGGCGATCTGTTCATTTAAGTGTGCAAACCAGATGTCTGATGATGTCAACCTTGTTTCCCCCACGATGAAAATATAAATAAGATAACTGCAACATTTTATCTCACAAATCACTTGCCATTTTGAGTTTATATCTCACAATTCAGAGAACTTTTTTTTCTCAGAATTGCAAAATATAAAGTCACAATTATGAGATATAAACTCAGAATTGTCACTTTTTGTAGAATTGTGAGATACAAACTCAGAATCATAAGATATAAACTCAGAATAGTGAGATTTAAAACCCAGAAGAATTGTGAGATATTCAGAATTAGCTTTATTCGCCAGGTGTGCGCAAACACACAAAGAATTTGTTGTGGGGTCTTTTTCTAAATATTTCGGAATTGCAAGATACAAACAGAATTGTGATTTTTATTTCTCAAAATTGCAATATATAAAGTTCTGTGAAATATAAACTCAGAATCATAGGACATAAACTCATAAATGTGAGATACAGACCCAGTTTTTAGAGATATAAACACAAAATCAGAAGATATGTTAGATAAATTGTGATATAATCTCACAATTTTGAAATGTAAACTCAGAATCATAGGATATAAATACAGAAATGTGAGATATAAACCCAGTTTTGTAAGATATAAACACAAAATCAGAAGAACTGTGAAATATAAACTCAGTATCGTGACTTTTTTGTAGAATTGTGAAATGTAAACTCAGAATCATAGGACAAACTCAGAAATTAGAGATATAAACCCAGTTTTGTAAGATATAAACACAAAATCAGAAGAACTGTGAAATATAAACTCAGTATCGTGACTTTTTTGTAGAATTGTGAAATGTAAACTCAGAATCATAGGACAAACTCAGAAATTAGAGATATAAACCCAGTTTTGTAAGATATAAACACAAAATCAGAAGAATTGCGATATATAATTTAATAATTGCAAGATACAAATTTAGAATTGTGAATTTTTTCTTAGAATTGCAAGATATAAACTCAAAATTGGAATATATAAACTCAGAATTGCAACTTTTTTGTCTCGGAATTGTGAAGTTTTGACTTTTTGTGGAATTGTGAAATATAAAAACAAAATCACAGGATATAAACTCAGAAATGTGAGATATAAACCCAGTTTGTGAGATTTAAACTAAATCTGAATTTTTCTTAGAATTTCAAGATATAAACTCATAATTGCAATATATAAACTTATAATTGCAACTTTTTTGTAGAATTTCACGAGATATAAACTCAGAATCATAGGATATAAACTCAGAATTGTGAGATATAAACCCAGTTTTGTGAGATATTAACAAAAAATCAGAAGAATTGTGAGATATCATTTTGTAATTGCATGATACAAACTTAGAATTGTGAATTTGTTCCAAGAATTGCAAGATATAAACTCAGAATTGACTTTTTTTTCTCAAAATTGTAATACATAAACTCAGTTTTGTGAGATATAAACTCAGAATTACAACTTTTTTGTCTCAGAAATGTGAAATAAACCACAATGACGTTTTATTTTTTTCATCCTGTGAGTGAAACATGCTTTCATAATAATGCAGTTGTATGCATATTATTTATAGAACCAGTGTTTCGTCAGTAAAAATATATTTTAATGATAACTGCATTCTTGTGCATGGGTAGAATCATAAATTAGTTGCTAAAGCTGACAAAACCAGTATGTTTTTTGAAATGATTCATATACTGTAACATTTTTCTGATCATTTCACATGTTTTCTTTTAGGGTCAGAGTTGACTTTTAAATGACAGCTTGCCTTTTTCTCACTAAATCTAAATATGAACATAAGCATATGTTCATATAAATATTTAACACTGCATAGCAAGTGAAGAAATTAAAAATGTTTTTGAACCACATATGTACAGTAACCTAAACACCCTTTTAAATATAGCTCTACTAAATGTGTGCAATTAGTTCACATGATCAAAGACACCAGCATCAAATGAAAAGACACTTCATGTGAATATAGCAACAAAAAGTGAACGTTTCAGGGTTAAAGTACAGAAGTAAACAGTGCGTTTCTACAATATCCTCACTTTGACCTTCCACGTGTCCTTTACGAGCTGCTCCTGAAGTACCTTGTGTACTGATTTGAATCCGTCTCATTGAAAACGGCGTACGTGAGAATTAAATGTCAATGAAGTTCTTTTGATTTCAACTCCGACGAGACGTTTGTTCGGTGTGTCTCAACACACCGTAGACTATTATTATGCAAATGAGGCGCACTTCAATATTTTCGCCTGTGTTTTTCCAGCTGATGTCAGCACTTCCCGAGAAGCCTCCGTGCGCGAACGTCCTTCTCCCCCCATAAATACGTCAGGTCGCCGTGGGCTGCTGCCGCTGCCGTCCTCTCCGCGCGCTTGGGAATGTCAACTGCTGTGCAACAGTGTCCTACATACTCACTGCATGCTGGTGATATTGTTACACACATGCATGCACATTAATGTGGAATCGACCTAAGGGTCATTCTATGAAACGAGAGCCATTTTTGTCCCTCATTTACATATGTATAAAATATCTTTTTTACCCCCATTTTTCATGAAGAAGACTATTTAGGGCCTGCTATATTAACTAATATGCACATTTTAATGATTTAATGGAAAGCAAATATATAAAGAAGACTGCATTTCGTCTTTTATCCCTATATTTTCTTAGATTTTAGTTTTTTAGTTTTTTAAGTTGCAGCCACAGGTTATCAACTTTTTCTTCAAAGAAAAGTCTATTCTTTTTAATCACTTCTTGTTTTGTTAAATATTTAAGTTCTCTTTTAGTTTCTCAGCCTTGGGATTGCAATGTCAAAACATGCCTTTCTATAGGCATAATTACATTCAGACATATTAAATTTTATTCATTTATTTCTAAATAGTACCATGCAAACGACTCACTATTTGACAGAATGTTTACAATTTAAAATGAAATTAAAATCAAACAGAAAAAAAGAACTGTGAGATAAAAACTTAAGTATGAGATATAAACTTCTTAGAATTCTGACTCTTTTCTCAGAATACTAAATTTATATCTTGCAATTCTGACACAATTGTTTCTTTTTTCTGCTAATAAATAAATATATATAAATTATTATTATTATTTTTTAGAGAGAGGAGCGATGACATTTATTTATTTACGCATTTATTTATTTATTTGCTTTCCATATGCATCCAACCGGAGGACTGCAGTGAAATTGCAATGCGTGAACGCAGTGCATCATAGTGGGCGAAAGGCTTGCGTGCCCTAAATGAGAAAATGAACAATGTATAATGACCCTCTAGTCTCCACAGACACGAGTGCAAAGCAGCATCTATCACTATAACGCATTCTCTCCGGCTCTGAATGTTTGTGAAACGACAATCCTACTGCGGGACGTCCTTATTCGTCCCATTGAAGGAGTGAACAATGAGAACACGATGTCAGACAACAGTGTGTACTACAGCTCCAGGATCCGCGTTAATTGCGGACATATGGCTCCTACTGGAATCATTGAGGAAACGGACCTTCTGGTACCCAATTCGTGTGATTTGCATGAAAAGAAAGCCATTGGTTTATAGACCGTGATGTAAAAGAATGACCTGAAAGCCTGAGGCCACAGCCAGTAGTTGATTTAGTGGTTCGCGGCAGAAGCAGCGCGCGAAAAGGCAACGCGGGAGGGCGGATTTTGTAACGTAGCAATGTTGAAGTGGAGGTGCAAAACAACAAAATCTTCCAATGGGAATGATTAATTGATTACGAACATTTGCATGCAGGATTATTTTGTATTTATTTATTTTAATAACCTAAATAATTTTAACCTATTATTAGTTTTATAGAAAGGAGGTTAAATTTAAACGATCATATAAAACTGCATCAATTTATAAAAACGTTTCTTTGATGAAAACCAAACGAAAGAGTGATATAAATAAACCCCTCTGTCTTATTTCAGGCTTCGAGAAAAATCTGGCGAAGGCGTGCACGTCTCACAGCGTCATTAAGCCATCCAGTTCAATGTTGGTCCCGGGAGATTTTTTATGGATTAAATTAAGTACTTCCATCTTCATTTCCCACCTGATCGCAGCCATATAAATCCCAACAGCTGATCAACAGACTTCAGAAAGCCCGACGCCTTCAGACGGAACAGCTGGGAGATAAAGCAGAAGAGAGGAGAGCGAACAGGCTGACGCAGACTCAGCTGTTTCACTGTCCTTTCTGTGTCTTTAGGGGTAGAGGAGCATCTCGGAAACTAGAGGACTAGTTAGTTTAAACTTAAAGCCCTAACCTGGAAGATACGATCGTCGTGAAGGGTCCCAGCGGAACTAAAGAGACCGGAAAAAAAGCGAAAGAGAGAGAGAGAGCGCGCAGTGGAGCGGAGCGGAGCTGTCCAGTGCTGAACGTGCGCCGCCGAACGGGAGCTGTCCAGTGCTGAAGTTGCATTTCTGCCGAGAGCATCGCGGCGTCGCGCTGCATCAACACAAGCGCATTCAGGGGTTCGAGGGTCTGCCGTAACCCTGCGCTGGCATCCGAATCTCGGCATTACTGAAGAGGAACGATACTGAAAAAACGCGTTTTGCCCCAGCGTTGCATGAGGAAAGCGAGCGATTCGACCGGCGGACGAGTGTTTTTCCCCTTCAACGTGAAACATGCCAAGGTCTTTCCTGGTCAAAAAGGTTAAGCTTGATGATTTCTCATCCGCTGATCTGGAGAGCTCCTATGGCAGATCCAGGGCAGACCTCAGCCTGCGCTTTCACGAGAAAGGTAATCACATTAATTTGACATCCAGAGCGTGTTTGTGCAAGGGCATGTGCATGTATGTGAACGTTTGATGGTTTATAATCGCAACCTCGTGTAGTTGACCCACGGTCACATTGTATTCAACACCGTGAGGCGCATCAGTTTTTGCCGAGTCGGCACATTTGAGGTGTTGCGCTCTTTCGAGCACGCATTCGGCTCGCTTTCAGGCGCATTTTTTATTTTACAAAACGCAGCGTTAGCAACAAGTAGTTCACATTTATAGCGAGAGTTCTCAAAACGTGAATGATCAACGCAACGCAGTCTATTAAGGGAACGCTTGATCATGTTTCACGTTATTATTCACGCTCTACATAACCTGCGCTTTGCATACACTTGCATAAGCAGACGTTTATGGAATATTCATGCATGCATCTGGGGGTTACAGAGTAATATCTTTTGTGCATTCTGTACACATCGACCTAATTCTGCTCTATTTCTATCAAGACTGCAAATGCAATTATAAGCGAAGCGATATCATTCTCCTCGCCATTGTGTTTAAATGGGTTGCCACGCTAATTGAAATGGAGCGCTATTGATTTTTTTGCACGGGCGTGCGGGTTCATGTAGAAAAAGTCATTGCGTCTGGGTTCACCTAAGCGAGCTGAAGTAACAGGAACTGTTGCATCGCCTTCACTCTCAACAGGCTACATCAGTGACTACATGACCCCGGCACCGTACGATGGCGAGAGCGACAACGGCATCAAAGTGCCCTCGCCCGGACCCATCTACAGCGATTATGGAGCGCCAGATTCGGACCAGCCTGACAGCCCGCAGTCGGAGATCTCCTCGGGCTACATCAATGGGGACAACGCGGTCAGCGAGGGCTACACGGTGGACGCCTTCTTCATCACGGATGGGAGGTCGAGGAGAAAAGCCATCAGCAGCCCCAGGAGCCTTCAGCGGCACACGTGCAACGAGTGTGGAAAGACATACGCCACGTCTTCCAACTTGAGCAGACACAAGCAGACGCACCGCAGCATGGACAGCAAAATGGCCAAGAAGTGTCCCACCTGCGGGAAGGTTTATGTCTCCATGCCGGCCATGGCCATGCATTTGTTGACCCACGACCTCAAGCACAAGTGTGACATATGCGGGAAGGCCTTCAGCAGGCCTTGGCTTTTACAGGGACACATGCGCTCTCACACGGGCGAGAAGCCCTTCGGATGCGCGCACTGCGGGAAGGCGTTCGCCGACCGCTCGAACCTGCGCGCCCATATGCAGACACACTCGGCCTTTAAGCACTACAAGTGCAAGAGATGCAACAAGACCTTTGCTCTAAAGTCCTACCTGAACAAGCACTACGAGTCGGCCTGCTTCAAGGGAGCATTCGCTCCTTTGAGCCCGATGGAAGCGTGAGCGTTTGACAGCACAACAACGATGGCGACGACGACGTCGGCGTCTCGGAGGATTAATCGCATGTACCTTAACTTTTCTTTTCTAAGTGTACTCTTTCTCCCGCTGTTCACGTATTCAGAGCCGAAATTTCACTCGTTTTTGCCAAAACTCAGAGGACATTGAAAATGTCTTTGTTTCTCTCGAAAGGTCAAACCTTTTCTAAGTATTGGATAATATTGTACTGCTGCCAGTGGCCACAAAAGTGTTCAGCATTGAGGTAAAACTATTTATTCATTAACTTATTTATGTATTTATATATTTATTTCCTACGAACTGTTAATTTGCACTTTAATTTGTCGTTCAGTTGCCAAGCCTTCGTCATCAATATGCCAAAGCATTTGCCACTTTCTGAATATCTTATTTTTGGTTGCCACTTTATAAATTCGTTGCATGCAAAAAAAGAAGAAAAAAAGAAGACATAAAAAAAAACAACAAAAAAAAACACTACTACTAATGAAATCTATGCCAATTTTATGAAGCTTTGGATTTTTTGCCAAAACCTAGATAGCATCCGTCGGCAATATTTCTCGGGAGTCATGATGAAGAATAGAGCAATAATGCATGGTATTTTTAAAAGCTAAAACGAGTAATAACTATAGCCTTTTTAATCACGATTTTATCCAATACTATCAGTAGTCGTTCAGAAGTTAAATATCAGGGAAATGCCAGAGTAGTATTAGCGGATACTTCCACGGGACGGGGAGGGGAAGGGATATAGGGTCCTTTTGTAAGTGGTTATGCACTGCCTGCCTCTTATTTAATAACGTAGTTTTAGAACGTAGGCGCGTGCGCTGCTGAACGGACAGCTTTGCGCGCGATCCGGATCATTTGCTCCAAATCTGCGGATGTGAATGACGCTAAACCTGGAAACGCTTGTTGTAGGAGATCCTACTGCAACACGGACAGCTGGACACAGCAGATTGATCTTTGAAAAGCACTTCTTTGAGAACATTTCCGACTTTTTTGAAGACAAGAAAAAAAAACAAAAATAGTAGCACAAACCTTAGCAATTCAGGTAGACAGGCCTTGTATTAGTCGAACCTCTGTTTTTGTATTTACGGACAAGGAGAACTAACTGTTTAATGCAAGACGCCTTGTAAATAATCCTTTGGAATTGAATATTTCTACAAGCTGTAAAGAATCAAATGAACTTATTTCTGGACTTCTTTTCCCTGGGTTTTTTCCCCCAGCATTTGAACAATGTAAAGCACAAACGACACCGGGCATTTTCTCACTTCATAATAAAGAACCAATAAGTAACTACGTCTCTGTGGTCCTGTTTGTTTCACTCACGCACCGAGAAGCATCCACTGCTGAAGCTCAAAACGTGCTGATTCAGAGCGATGCATGCAACTCGGTTGAGTAAGCGTGCAATGACGTCAGCTTGGTGACGCAAGGTTTGTGGTGCATGCAGCGTGCGTAATATGTCAGCGTGTCCAAAAATCATTTCCGAGATGTCGAAGGCTCGTGCGACGGCTCTTCCGCAGGATTCAAAGCATGCTTTCATCTCAATTAAATCCTTGACTGACGCCTTTGTTACACATGATTGAATTTTATCCGCATTGTGTTCACAAGGAGCTCTTGAGAAAAAAAAAAAAAGCATGTGATCAAAGAGAATCCAGCAACAGCCTCTCTTTATAGAAAGATCCCTGTATGCTTTGGCAAATATAGCAGTTGCATTACGGTTCTTAGAGTACGGTTATGCGTTTGGCCGTGCTGCAGCGGTAACCTTGAGACATGCAAGTGACGGAGGGAATTTGGCCGTCAGCTTTATCCAGGTCCCAGCAGAGTTCTTATCAACAAGGGCTAAAGCACTTCAAAGTGCCTCCTGCTGACTGTGGCTGAACAACATCTTCATTACTGGAGCTTTTGCTTTTACATAAGCCCACCAACCGCATTACCTGCGTCCCCTCCTTTAAAAAAACATGCACGGGGAAAAAAAAGGTTTTTCAGTCACAAAGCAACAAATTACAGTACTCTGACTGATCCTCCTTCAAGGTCATTTGAGAAATCTGCAACTTTCTGAAACAAGAGTTTGTTTAAAAACAAACATGAAAAGCAATTTCTCTAATGTTTGTTAAAGGAATAGCTCACCCAAAAAATGAAAATTTGCTGAAAATGCATTCATCCTCAGGCCATCCGAGATGTAGATGAGTTTGTTTCTTCATAGAAACAGGTTTGGAGAAATGTAGCATTACATCACTTGTTCACCAGTGGATCTTTTGTAGTGAATGGGTGCCGTCAGAATGAGAGTCCACAAAGCTGATAAAAACATTAAAATAATCCATAAGTAAACCACACCACTCCAGTCTATCAATTAACATCTTGTAAAGCAAAAAGCTGCATGTTTGTAAGAAACAAATCAATCATTAGGATGTTTTATGTACTTGATCCATAATATTACTTTCTCCAGCGAAAATATGCACAGATCAAACACCATTTACAAACGAGTTTTACAATTCTAAACAAATACGTGGGTGGATTTTGATATGAAAGGACAACAGAAGGAAGCAATATTATGGATTATGGGCTTGTATTTTGAGCTTAAAGGTAAAACGTTTTGATGGATTCGTTTCTTACAAACATGCAGCTTTTCACTTCACAAGATTTAATTGATTGACTGGAGTATTGTGGATTGTTGTGATTTTTTTATCTGCTGTTTGGACTCTCACTCTGACGACACCCATTCACTGCAGAAGATCCATTGGTGAGCAAGTGCTTTAATGCTACATTTCTCCAAACCTGTTCCCATGAAGAAACTAATTCTGCTACATCCTGGATGGCCGAAGGCAGAGTAAAATCTCAGCAAATTTTCATCTATTCCTTTAATAAAGTAAACAGAGTTTTGACTTCATGCTGACTTAAAGAACTTCAGCAAACATCATTTTGTATTGCCCCAGAGTTTGGACGCATTCAGAAGTGAAATGCCTCGACAGCATCCAATATTCCTCCTCCCTCAAACTGCAAACATTCAAGCCTGTTGGCCCACAACCAGCTTAGTTTAGTGGTAGGGAACAGGGTTTTGGGAAACAGCCAAAAATGCATCTGTGCTACACTAGTTCCCATCTCACAGCAGACAGGTGGTTAGAAACAAGTGGTTGAAACAAAGCAAAGCCGTTTTGAATTGTTCGCAACAGCATCAGGATCATGCATAAAGAAATGAAATAATGAATTTTTATTTGTGATGACTTTAATTGATGGGATTATAACTGCAGAGGCATAAGTGTGTGTGAGAGAGAGCAGCAAACAGTGTTGCTCCACCAGAATGACTCATGAACATTAGCAGGCAGAAGGGTGAAGGAACATCACAAACCCTCCAGCCTTAAACATCTCTCCAGGATGACACGCAACACTTTGTTCTGACCCTCCGTGTGTTGAGTAATACCCCTGTGACTTTCCCTGAGTCTGTTCACAACCTCCAAACCCGTGACACGTGAATCATTCGGCTTCTTACTTTAAACATATAAAACAACTCAAGTTAATAATATATGAAGTAAAAGGAACAGTTCACTCAAAAATCTGTCATTGCTCATGAACGCTGTTTTCTGTGAAACAGAACTCACTGAATAATTAATTTAATTCTGTGTGTGTGTTTCTCACACAAATCTATTATATGACTTAAGAAGACTTGGAATTAAGTATATAGTCATATGGGCCACTGTTTATATGGTGTAATATTCTCATTTGGTAGGTGAGTAAATGATGACAGATGTTTCATTTTTGGATAAACCATTCTTTTTTTTTTTAACCAAAACATGCCAGTATGTGTGTTTTCAATAGCAGTCAAATCCAGACATTGCAATCAATCATTTACCTGTAAAATCCAAAAACACTGAAGTACAGGGTTGATACTTTATGAAATGATAATTCACCCTATCCACTTGGTAAATGTGTGTTATAGATCTTATTGTGAATGATTCATTCATGTCTTTTTCTTTTTCTGTTTTTTACATTTTGACCTTGTATTTTTTTCTTAAATCAAATGTCATAACTTGATCTTCCAGTGAAATTAAATACTTCTCTCTGACATATGCAGGATGTCTCCAATCACATTGTAAAAAACAGTGAGTCAACTTAAAATAATTTGTTACCAGGCTGCCTTAAAATTTTAAGTTCAGTCAACTCAAAACTTTAGTCAATTTGAAATGTTTAGTTGTACTATGTGACACCTTAGATATTTGAGTTGATTCAACTTAAAAATTTTAAGGCAGCTGGGTAACCCGCCCAGGTTTTAAGTTTAATAAATTAACGATTTTAACAAATTATTTTAAGTTGACTCAACAAATCGTGTTTTTTTTTTGTTTGTTTTGTTTTTTACAGTGCACACTGTAAAAAACTAAATTTGTTGAGTCAACTTAAAATAATTTATTACCCAGCTACCTTTAAAATTTTAAGTTCAGTCAACTCAAAAAAGTTTAGTCAATTTGAAATGTTAAGTTGTACTATGTGACAAGTTAGATATTTGAGTTGATTCAACTTAAAATTTTAAGGAGGCTGGGTGACAAGCCCAGCATTTAAGTTTAATAAATTAACAAATTTAACAAGTTATTTTAAGTTGACTCAACAAATTGTGTTTTTTTTTTTGTTTGTTTGTTTGTTTTTTACAGTGCACACTGTAAAAAAATAATAATAAATTTGTTGAGTCAACATAAAATAATTTATTACCCGGCTGCCTTTAAAATTTTAAGTTCAGTCAACTCAAAAAAGTTTAGTTAATTTGAAATGTTAAGTTGTACTATGTGACAAGTTAGATATTTGAGTTGATTCAACTTAAAATTTTAAGGCAGCTGGGTAACAAGCCCAGTTTTTAAGTTTAATAAATTAACGAATTTAACTAATTATTTTAAGTTGACTCAACAAATTGTTTGTTTGTTTGTTTGTTTGTGTTTTACAGTGCACACCTGTCAACTTAAAATAATATATTACCCTGTTGCCTTAAAATGTAAAGTTCAGTCAACTCAAATAAGTTTAGTCAACTTGAAATGTTAAGTTGTACTAAGTGACAACTTACATATTTGAGTTGACTAAACTAAAAAAAAAATGGGTTTGTTAAACTTAAAAGCTGTGTTTGTTACCCGGCTGCCTTAATTTTGAGTTGAATCAACTCAAATATACAAGTTGTCACTTAGTAAAACCTAACATTTCAACAAATTATTTTAAGTTGACTCAACAAATTGTTTTTACAGTGCATTTGCTTAAACCCTGCCCCTGCTGAATGCCAGGCCTATATCTCAACAACCAATCAACAGCATAGAACCAAGTCCCACCCTATATGTTTCTTTTTTTATGAATCCGTTACAGTCGGATGTAGCCTAGCTCAGTGCAGAACAAAATATTTTAATTAATTAAACTTTCAATTTATATTTTACAAGTAACTTCTTGTAAAATATACCCAATTTATTTGAATTTTATTCACAACTTTGAAAAATCATGATTTCACAGTGTATATAACAAATCTCAACTGCTTGATTTGTATTTTATTTCAACACAAAATATAACTATATTACCACCCAGCACTTTATGTGTGACCCTAGACCACAAAACCAGTCTTAAGTAACATTGGTATATTTGTAGCAATAGCCAAAAATAAATTGTATGAGTCAAAATGATCGATTTTTCTTTTATGCCAAAAATCATTAGGATATTGGGTAAAGATCAAGTTCCATGAAGATATTTTGTAAATTTCCTACTGTAAATATGTAACAACTTAATTTGTGATTAGCAATAGACAACTTTAAAGATGACTTACTCAATATTTAGATTTGTTTTGCACCCTCAGATTTCAGATTTTCAAATAGTTGCATCTCGGCCAAATATAGTCCTATCCTAACAAACCATACATCAATGCTTATTTATTTAGCTTTCAGATAATGTATAAAACTCAATTTCAAAAAATTGACTCTACGACTGGTTTTGTGGTCCAGGGTCATATATAAAGTTAGATATACATCAACTTTGTATAAATGCAGTACACTAACATAAAGTGACATTTACTATATTGCAAATCTTGGCTGCGTGTTTGTTTATATCATTGCAAAATGTAACTACATTAGCATCCAACTCTTTATATAAAGTCAGATATATAAGAATGTCCAACTTTATCTGTGTTTATAGCTCACATAAATCAGTGTATACTATATAGCAAATCTCAAGTGTTTAATGGCTTGTATCATTGCGAAATTTAACTATATTATCACCCGGCTCTAATCTGCAACATGCGACTATAAGCCATGAAGATATTAAGATATTATTAACATTAACATCATGATTTTCTGAAAAACAAAGCACCATAGAAATACATTTGACTTGACTAAACAGCATGCAAAAATGTCATAGTACAAGACAATCAGGCTCGTCCTAGTCAAAATAATCAGCAAATTGGCCCAGACTTCATGCTGTGGTCCAAATCTGGCGGCAGAGACTATATTGCATAACACTGACCTTTCTGAAACACACACGCCTGCCTTTGTGCAACAGCAGAGAGTAATAATATCTGCTGTTTTGATTAGGTCAGAGCAACACGTTTCACTGGAACGTCAACATTTCTATTATTATTTGCTCATGTAGCGCTTTTGGGAACTTAAAATAAAACCTAATAAGAGATGAACATCGGATGGGTTTCCAATCCAAAGACCTTTGCAAAAAGGCCACGATTAATCAAATGATTCACAGTGCTTATGATATCATGAAAATAAGTCTGTTAATTTGTGTAAATCAGATGTCTATCCAGTGGACAGTTGACTGCATCTGCATGCTGAGAGGCCGGTATCAATTTCTAAGCTTGAGCGCATCGGATCAGAGAGGGCTTTCTATGACAATCACACGCCGTGTCTCGTTTGTAAGCGTATCCCCTCCTGCTGAGCTCCAGACTGCGGTTCTGCGACATCTCCGGCTCTGAGCTCGCGGATCGTTATCGGTCCCGCGCTCCAAGCCGCATCCGGTCTCCAGAGGAAACGTCTAATTGTGCTGCGAGGGGCAGCATCAGCAGAATCCATTACTTAAACGGGAGACAGGTGCGCTCAGGCCGGGCGTCTGCCGAGCTGCCAGCACTCTGACGTCAGAGCGCAAAACTCCTGCAGAGCCTGACCTACGCTGCTGCTTCCTGCCTGGAGAGGAAGTAGGTCTTTCACACTTCCTGCCGAGAGAGAACGGACCGCAGACGGACTCGTGCTGTGAGTAATGTTGCAAAAACACCACAGTTTATGTCCTTCTCACCTTTGCTTACAATATGCTGTTTCATATTTGATACATGAAGTTCTAAAGCCTTTAAATGATGAAAGCTTTGCTGAAAAACCTGTTGCACAATGTACTACATGACTTCTGGAGTTTGATTGGTAGTTTAGACTTTATAGATGTCTTTTAATAATTGTATAAACATCAACCTTCAGCTCATGCTCATGATTCTTATAAAGTAAATGTAAGAATAGCTTTGATGTTGTTAGTAATATATTTTTACTGGACTGAAGTAATTTATGTTTACTGACTATCCAGACATCATATTAGAGAAACATTTTTTGATGTTTTGATCCTACAACTAAGCATTTGAATATCATCTTACTAAGACATATTATTGGAGACATAGAGTAACAACTGATATTTATGTTATGTTTAAACTGATCCTAAGAGCTATCAAAATTTTCTCTTACGTTTTGGTCATAGAAATATTAGTATCTGCACTAAATTGCATATATTTGCTCAGTTTGAGCCTGTAAGAGTAAAATTAAACTGTTTTTCCTCCATATTCTTACTATAAAATACTATGAGCCATAAAAGCCTGATGCATCAAATATGAAATAAAATATTAAACACATACGCAAACTTTTGGGGGTAAAACTATCACTGACAGTATAGAAAATTACAAATAAAGTAGTAAAATGTCTAGACACACAAAGATTTTTAAAAGTGAAAGTGTTTATTGACTTTAAAACACAGGAAATAATAATGTCAATATGCAGTAAAAACATTAATGGTTCTAATAAATGCTAAATTTCTTTATGCACAAAAAATGTTCTTTATGCACAGTATTATTTTTCTTTTCTTTTTTTTTTGCCTTTTCAGGTGACATCATCATTGACAAAATGAGAAAATAAATAAAATAAAAATATCCATACAGATTATAGTAAGGAGATATTACGTTTTAAATTAAAACATTTTATAAGCAAATCAGTCTTTCTACTTCAGAATCTCACGTTTAATTCAGTGTGCCTCTAGCATTTCTTCGTAATAATGTGTGAAATTACTAGCAATTTCTGAGTGAAAATGATTTCTACACCAGATTTTTGTTTAATTCTAGCAGTGTGTAAGATTTCATTTAGGAGGAGACGGAATGTTTGTTTGCAGTTCATTATTTGCGTGTTTATCTCTCTGGATGTGACGATGACATCACACCTTCTCAAGCAGCTGATTGGCAGTTCGGTGTCATGAAATGCAACCTCACACTTTCTAAACCCTCCATCCACACACATTCGTTCATTCATTCACTCCAAACTCTTTTCCATTCTTCACGTGTTGGCCACAGGACAGAGGAAGCACTTAACATTTCATAAATGTGATTGAATCAACCTTTAACAGGCTGTTACTCACACACGTGTCTGACAGAAAAAGCCACTTTCCAAAGGGCAAGTGCAGTAGCTGGGCAAATATTTCCAAAACCACAAGAAAAGCTTTGCATGTGTGTGTGTGTGTGTGTGTGTGTGTGTGTGTGTGTGTTAGAGAGAGAGAGAGCACGAGCAAGCGAGGGGTGGTGTTGACCCAGTTTGGCTGACATGCAGCGAGCTGCTTGCCAGGCAGTGCAGGAGATGCACGTTTGCGCGCAGCCCCCCTGCGTTTCCCCCTCGGAGGACAGCAGGATGACGGTGCGAACCCAGACTCTGCCTCCTCCTCCCTGAGATCAGCTGAAATCATCCCTGGATTCCAGCCTCCTGATTGGCTGTTCGGGACTGAGTAAGACTTCGCAATTAGCCCGGAGGGGCCGCATGAGAAATCAGCCTGAAATGGCAACGTGTCTTACTGACTTACTCTGAGAGAGAGTGTGTGTGTGTGTGCGCGAGTAATGAGTGAAGAAACAGTTGTTATTCTTAACTGGCTTAAAAATAAACACTGAAAGCAAGTAATATTCAATGTTAAATTTTTTTTAATACTTTAGTATACATTTAATTGCTGCATTAAATGTTGCTCTTTTGGAATTTGCATTCATTATGGAATCATTCATTAAAGAATTAAATGAAATCAGCATATTAAAGTGATTTCTGAAGGATCATGTGACACTGAAGACTATTATTATTACTATTATTATTATTTGCATTTTCAGGTGAAATTATCATTGACAAAAATGACAATTACAAATAAAACTCAGAATGTCTTTAAAACATAGAATATAATAATAATAATAATAATAATAATAATGATGATGTCACAATGCCATAAAAACCTTAATTTTAATGATTTATAAAAATGCTCTTTATACTAAATATTTATATAAAATATATATTTATATATTTATTTACACAGAATATAATAATAATAATAATAATAATAATAATGCCATAAAAACCTTTTTTTTTTAATGATTTATAAAAATGCTCTTTATGCAAAATATTTTTCATTTTTCTTTTTGATTTTTTTTTTTTTTTTTTTTTTGGTTAAAACTATCATTGAAAAAAATGAGAATTACAAAAAAACTTACAAATTAAAATGTCCTACAGATTATGGTGAAGAGATTTTGAGGGCAAAATGTTTGTCATTAAAATAAAGTGACAACGCACGCAAAACAACAACAACAATAATAATAATAATAATAATAATAGAGTGAAGAAACAGTTGTTATTCTAAACTGGCTTAAAAATAAAACCTGAAAGCAAATAATGTTCAATGTTAAATATATTTAATACTTTAGTATACATTTAATTGCTGCATGAAATGTTGTTCTTTCGAAATTTGCATTCATTATGACACTGAAGACTGCAATAATAATGCTAAAAATTCAGCTTTGCACCACAGGAATAAATTAAATTTTAAAATATATTCAAGCAATAAAGAGCTACTTTAAATTGTAACAATATTTAACAATTTTACTGTTTTTACTGTATGTTTGGTCAAATAAATGCAGCCTCAGTGAGCAGAAGAGTCTTCTTTCAAAAACAGTAAAAAATCTTACTGACCCCAAACTTTTGAATCTTTTGCTCTGACATCATCAATGCTTCTAATTCCATAATTTGATGACCATGTGTCATACATATTAACTATACAATCAGTTCCTCATGAATGAAATCAGGTCCCGCCTTACATTCTCTGAGACAAGCTTTTTTTTTTTTTTCTCTTTGGAATAATATGCACTGATGAATCATTCACTATAATAATCCTGTTGCTCTGTAAGTGTAGAGTGAGTGTGTGTGTGTGTGTGTGTGTGTGTGTGTGTGTGTATCTCATTAAACCTGTCACAAGCACGTCTGATTCACATTTCACCTCAAAATAAAATAAATATATCATATTTTGGTATTTTCTTATTTTTAGGACCGTTTGGATTGTGATTTCTGAATTGTGATTTATTTTCATGACAAGCAGGCACATTCTCCTCCCAAAAGTTCTCATTACCATAATGCATCTGGACGTTTTATTCTTACAATCATTTGAAACTGCATCACAGTAATGAGAATCTAATGAGAATCACTGACAATAATGAGAATTACAAATAAAAGTAAAAAAGATAAATGTCTGAACACATTACGGTAAAGAGGTTTAAAAAGGAAACTGTTTAATTAGCATTAAAACGCATTGTTACAGTGCAAAACTTCTAAAAAATGTTCTCAATAATATGCATCATTGGATTCAGGCAAAATGTGTTTCTGTATTTTTAATTTTGTTTGGGGGAAAAAAAAAAAAAAAAAAAAATCACTGACAGTAATGAAATTTACAAATTAATTTAGTAAAACTAGTAGTGGCAAACTAGTAGTAGTAAAATGTCCAGACACAAGACTTTGATGATTTTGCTGAGAAAATTACAGAAAATAATAAAAAAATAATAATGTCACAATGCAGTTTAAACCATTTTCTAAGTTTTTAAAAATGCTTTTTTAAAAATGTTCTTTATGCAAAATGTTATTTTTGATTTTTCTTTTTGCTTTTTTTGGTAAAATTATCATTGACAGAAATGAGAATTATAAATAAAACATGCAATTTATGGTAAAGAGATTTTGAGGGGAAAACATTTAAGTGTCAGTAAAATAAAGCGACAATGCAATGCAATAAATAAATAAATAAATAAATAAAAGTTCTTTAAAATATGCTTAAATTATGCTAAATATTTTACTTGTTTTTTTTTTTAGGGTATAACTGTTTTTGATTATAATGAGAATTACACACACACACAGAAATCCAAACACATTACAGTAAAAAGATTTTGAGGGAAGAATGTTTATTTGTCATTAAAATTCACAATAAAAGAAAACAAAATTAAATTAAATTAAATTAAATTAAATTAAATCTTAAGGTTCCTGAAAATAGGCTTCATTTTCTTACCGCAAAATATGTTTTTGTGTTTTGAGGGGAAATGTTTAAGTGTTATTAAAATAAAGTGTCAATGCAAAATAAATAAAATAAAATAAAAAAATAAAATAAAATAAAATAAAATAAAATAAAATACTGTTCATTCAAATATGCTTAATTTTCTCTATGCTAAATTTTTTACTTTTTTTGGGGTGTACCTGTAACACTGTTTGACTATAATGAGAATAACAAATACAACTAAAAACATTACTGTAAAAAGATTTTGAAGAAAGAAAATTAGTTTATTTGTTATAAAACAAAAATAATTTCACAATACTAAATAAATAAATAACTCCCTCTTAATGTTCTCGAAAATAGGCTTCATTTTCTTAATGCAAAATATTGTTTCAATAATATAACTATTATCGACAATAATGAGAATTACAAATAAAATGCTACAGTAAAATGAGTTTAATCACCTTTAATCCACAGAGGGAAAACAACTCTTATTGTAAAATATTACTTTGCATTGTTTTGTTTTTTTTGTTAGGTTTTTTTTTTTTTTTCCAAAATTAAAATCTCCAGACACAATATGGTAAAGAGACTTTGAGGAGAACATGTTTAATTGTCATTTAAAAAAAACAAAAAAAAAAAACAGAATGAATTCACAATGCAAAAAGACAAAAAGAAAATAAAACACTAAAATGCTTTTCCTAAAATGCTTCATTTTCTTTATGCAAAAAAAAAATTGTATTTTTATTCTATTTCTTGGGTAAGACAATAGTGAGAATGACAAATAAAAATTAAAAGTAAGATGTCCAGACAATGTTTAATTGGTATTAAAATGTCCAGAAAATGTTTAGTTTGCATTAAAATATAGAAAATAAAAATGTATTAAAAAGTTAAATAAAAAAAAAAAAACATGTTTCTAAAAATACTTTATTTTCTTTATAAATATGATTTAGGTTGTTTTATTTTTAACGTGACCTGTGCAGGTTTCTGTGACAATCACCAAGAGCATTTTGAGTGTTTCTATGTATAAGTGTGTGTGTTTTATTTGCAGCCAGACGTGTGGCATTGGTTTGGGCATGTCGCTGACACCCGGACGTCCCCTCAGGCAGCGGGAGCTGATTAGCTCTTGGTTAGGGGCAGTTGAGCTGTAAGGCGTTATGAGTGAGTTTTTAGCCACACGTGTGTGTGTGTGTGTGGGAGTGTTATTACAGCGTGCCGCTCTGGCAGGGGATGCAGAGAAAATGTGCAAAACGTACGCCTTCTCTTGCCGATTCCCCCCCTCTCTGTCTGCCTGTCTCTTTGAGTCTCTCTCTCTCTCTCCGGCTTTTCTAAACAAAGCAGGTGATTCAGTCGAGTCATCCAGAGGTTAAAAACATGGCACGGCTCTTCTGAGCGTGTCACCAAGATGGGAACCTCATGAATATTCAGCGGGTGCAGCAACAGTGTGCTTTGATCCGGAGCTGAAGAGCGAAACGCGGCTCAATGATTCTCTGTTTAAAGAAACGCAGTGTGCGGGCGTCTGTCTGAGAAAGCGGGCCGCTCGTACAGTAAGTGGAAAGCACTAAACGAGTGTGTGGGCACATGCATCGTACGTTCGTATCGGTGTCTGTGTAATTGCCACACTGGATTCGTAGGCCGATCGCCTGCTTTATTCACAAGCCTCTCAAGCAAGAAATGAGGCCATAAGAATTACAAATCACAATGGAGATCTCTTTAACATCACGTTCTTTCGAAAACAAATGAGCTGAGATAGATCAAGCAATCCCAGAATGCACTGCAAGCTCGAGATGGCAGATGAGTCAACAGAAATACTGGCTATATTTCATTAAATATAAAAATTGGTGATACAGTCTAATTAAATGTACTTTTTCACCCAACTATTCTTTGTTAGGACATGTGTTAATAGCAAACATGGCAGGACCAATATCAGAACTAATATCCATTTATGCAAATATGGATATTTACATTTATGCATGTAGTAGCTTTTATCCAAAGAGCCCTACAAAAGAGAAGCAAAAACAATTTTAAGAGCCAGCAATATTTCTAATAAACAATGCCAGGTTTATTAGACAGTTACATTAGGAAGCACTTTTTGTTTGCTTGTTTGTTTTGGTGAGTGCATATATGCATGCAATTATTGATCATATCTATCCAAACAAATAGTCATATGCAAATATGCATGCATGCAATTATCTTATCCATAGTGTAGAAAAATCTAACTTGCAAAAACTGACTGTTACTCATTAGATGAATGTTAAATTTGAGTAAAGATGAGTAAACAAACTGATTGTAATATGTTGCCTTTAAGTTTTTTATTTTTATTCTGCTACATTTTTCTTCATTTTATGAGATTTTGACATTTTTTCATTTAAAGTTTTTCATTTATTTTCTATATATATATATATATATATATATATATATACACACACACACACACACACACATATACATATATATATTTTTTTTCAGCCTTATTTCAATGAATTTGATTTGCAAATTGATTGTAGAGGTGCAAAAAGTGGTACTGCAGAGTATTAATGAAGAAAATGTTCACGTAGTAATAGTCATTTTCTCAATTAAAATTTATGGCTATGGAATAATTTAACTGCAAAATTAAAAATAAAAACCTGAGTATGTCGTTTTAAACTATACTGTATAAAACATTGGTTCAAATACAGATTTGTGATCATGGACCCCCTACACCCCCCCCCAAAAAAATTAAATAAAATAAAAAATATAAAATAAAATAAAATAAAATAAAAATATATTTACGTAAATATATTTTGAAACATATTTTAGCAAATATATTTTTTGCATATTTTCTACCTTTTTTGCCATTTTGTGTACATTTTTGAAAAGATATTCATAAATTATATTTTTAAAAATATACAAAGAAAGTTAAAAATATATATATTTATGTACAGACAGACTGGAAATACATTTTCTTGCCCCTGAAAATACATCTACAAATATATTTTGGTATAAGAAGTCTGAAACAAAATATATTTTCTACTTTAAAAATATATTCCATTGAGCTTCACTGTTTGCTAGATAGATAGATAGATAGATAGATAGACAGATAGAGAGATAGATAGATAGATAGATAGATAGATAGATAGATAGATATTGTCCAGCAACAAATAATCTGAGCTACTCTACATTCATTTTATACAGTAGCTCTATCCTCTTACTGTATGTCAGACTCATTTGTGTCTGTTTTTATTTCCCCTGAGGAATTTTATGATCATCTGAAATGAAACACAACTGAGACCTCCAGAGCTCTGAAAGAGCAGCCTCTGAGCAATAAACATGTCCTCTGGGTGATGACGGTGCACAGACACTGTTTAGTCTCCATTTCACAGCATTGCCTCATTTTATTGGTCTTGTACCATTTAAACCTTTCCGTAGTGCTCAGATCACCTGCAGACTACTCAACAATCATCCTCACAAACTCTCTCTCGCTTCCCCAGGACGACCGCCTCCGGGAGCTCTCGGTTCAGGCCGTGACAGGACTTCATTGAGGTCCTGCTGGTGAGACTCAAACAAATCAAACACAGAGAGCTCGTCTGCTGTAGGATATCGGCCCACTGCTCGCCATCGGACGCTCACGAAAGCGCCTGACGTGCAGAATGTCCGAGAGGAGCCAAGTGTGCCATCTGTTGAGATGTGCTGCGTCATCGTGAAAAATAATTAAAGGAGCAGGCAGAAACGTGTGACTGGAGAACGCTTTTCTGTTTGCTCGTCGCCTCGCGACTAACCAGCCTGACGACTGACAGACTCCGGCCGCTTAACAGGACAAACTCTCCCGAGATCAATAGCAAGGAAAGGAGGGGGTCGGAGGAGGACAGAGGCGAGTGTCAGGAATACTGATGAATAATCTCATTCAGCTTTATGACGTAATCGGATTTAAATCAATTTTTTATTTGCAGTTTCCTCCACTTGACCTTAAAGATGCATCTTTATTATGGGAACGGTTTATCAAAATCCTGACAAAATGAAAAACATGGAGCACATTACAGTGGGAATAAAACAATAGAAAGATAGAATGACAGATAGAACGATCAACCCACAGATAGAACGATCAATAGATAGATAATGATAGAATCCCAGATAGAACCAACTATATACCAGACTACATAACAGGTATATAGTTTATTATAGTTGAGTATATAGTCTGTTGTATAGTCTGGTATATAGTTGAGTACATAGTCTGTTATGTAGTCTAGTATATAGTTGAGTATATATTCTGTTATATAGTCTAGTATACAGTTGAGGATATAATCGGTTATGTAGTCTGGTATATAGTTCAGTATATAGTCTGTTATATAGTCTGGTATATAATCTGTTATATAGTTCAGTATATGGTATGTTATATAGTCTGGTATATAGTTCAGTATATAGTCTGTTATGTAGTTTAGTATATAGTTGAGTATATATTCTGTTATATAATCTAGTATATAGTTGAGTATATATTATGTTATATAGTTTGGTATATAGTTGAGTATATAGTCTGTTGTATAGTCTGTTGAATAGTCTGGTATATAGTAGAGTATATAGTCTGTTATGTAGTCTAGTATATAGTTGAGTATATATTCTGTTACATAGTCTAGTATATAGTTGAGGATATAATCTGTTATGTAGTCTGGTATATAGTTCAGTATTGAGTCTGGTATATAGTTCAGTATATAATCTTATGTAGTCTGGTATATAGTTCAGTATATAGTCTGTTATATAGTCTGATATATAGTTGAGTATATAGTCTGTTATGTAGTTTAGTATATAGTTGAGTATATATTCTGTTATATAGCCTAGTATATAGTTGTGTATATATTCTGTTGTATAGTCTAGTATACATATATAGTTGAGAATATAGTCTTATGTAGTCTGTTATATAGTCTTGTATATAGGTCAGTATATAGTCTGCTATATAGTTGAGTGTATAGTCTGTTATGTGGACTATTATATAGTATAGTATAGTATATATTCTGTTATATAGTCTGGTATATAGATGTGTATATAGTCTGTTACGTAGTCTGTTATACAGTTCGGTATATAGTCTAGTAAGTAGTCAAGTATATATTCTGTTATATAGTCTAACATATAATTGAGTATGTAGTCTTTTATGTAGTCTGTTATATAGTCTTGTATATAGGTCAGTATATAGTCTGGTATGTAGTCTGGTATATGTTGAGTATATAGTCCATCATGTAGTCTAGTATATAGTTGAGTACATAGTCTTATGTAGTCCAGTATATGGTTTTGTATATAGTATGTTATGTAGTCTTGTATATAGTTCAGTGTATAGTCTGTTGTGTAGTCTGGTGTATATATATAGTTCAGTATATAGTCTGGTATGTAGTTCAGTATATATTAGATATATACAATAGATTGAATGATAGAACGATAGAACAATAGATTGAACAATAGAACGATAGATTGAACGATAGATCGATAGATCGATAGATAGATAGATAGACAGATAGATAGATAGATAGATAGAGAAAAGGGTGTCTTGGTGGTGTACAAGAAAACATTTCTAGAGTGGCATGTATGAAAGCATTTCCTTTGTGACTGATTGACTGACTGATTGATCGAGTTTTACAAAGAGACGCAGGATATTATGTAACCTTGTCTTGATGGATAGCACTCGTGTTAGTAAGGTTGTCTCAAGGTGAGATTAAGACATGAAGGAAACAATCTGAGGACACAACTAGCAGCTGGAAGGAAAACACACACACACACACACACACACACACACACACACATTACAAAACTTTAGATGAGCATGATTTAGCAGTCTAAGCTGCATGTGTTTTTATATGTTTGCTGCTTCATTCATCAGTGACAAACATGAAGATCCAACATCTGACGTTCATTTAATGACTGTGAGATCTTTATCACAGGAGCAGTCAGCTTTGGCAGATATTCATATCAGATTTGTATGTCTGTTTGACAGGAGCAAAAAAACAAGCCAATGAAAGAATCCCCATTTCAATAACATCAACCCTGCAAAATGACACTTATAATGTGATCGTAATGCTGGTCTGTTCTTAAAGTGTTCCAGGCTCATTAATGAGTCTGTGATTGATATATTTATAGCTGGACGTCCTTGAGCATGCTGCTGGGTGGTGTTGAAGAAATTATTAAAAATTCACACGTAACAAAGAAGCAGATCTCTGGAGGCTGTTAATACATGCAGCACAGACGGAGAAACACTTTCACTGTCTCTGAGCAAGATTTTATAGTATTTATGAAGCATGTTTACATCATTTACGTCTGGAAGAGTGAAAGAATGTGTCATTTTTTTTTAACATATGATAATGCATGTATCACATCTCTGTACAAATACAACCCATCCAATGATTTTAAGCATCAAAGACACAGTAAAAATGGTCATAAACTTAATTATACTAATGAAAAATGATGCATATTATAATCATAATTCCAAATTATACTAACCATTAAAATAGTTAAATTAAATCATCTCAATAAAAAATAAAATATACAACAATATGCATACTACTAAAAAAAGATTTGCAAAAAAGAAAAAAACAAAACAAACAAAAAAATAATAATATTTGATGTGCAGGTACTCCATGTACCAGACAGCCAGAACAAACACAAACACTGGCAAGATCAGAGTGTGACCACATGTGAAGTGCCCGATTTGTTCTCCAAAAACAACACTGCTGCGAACATCTTACGGTCCAGTGAGAAGGAAAGTGTGAGAGAAACTGGTGCTCTTTCAGCATTTTCCCAACCAATCGATTCAACAGTCCCTGATGAGGGCAATCAGGCACATCGTGCTCATTGCTGCAGAGATGCACACACACACCCCTCTGATGCATGTTCACAGGTATGGTTTAAATTATCGTGAGCAAGTCTGTGTAAAATGTGCAACCTGCAGAAAATGTTGTTCATCTGCAGAGGGTGCAGAAACTGTTTGCGGTATCTGATCGGGAACAAAACCCCTTTCAGATCTTTTGAAGATATGGATGGAAATGACCTTCAGAGCCCAAAGCAATCCTACTAAAGATAGATTATGATAAGTGTGTTAGTCAATGAGCAGCACAGTGTACATACACCAATGACCTTTGACCTGACCTCTCATGTCAGACTGACCTGTTACAACTATTTAAGCCAGTTGACTTTATTTATTAAACCCTGAAATACACTTGTTTGGCTGAAAGATGAGCAGATAGATACAGCAGGCAGAACGACAACAACAGAATGACAGATACACAGATCAATAGATGGAAAGATAGATAGAATGATAGAACGATAGATAGAACAATAGATAGATAAGAATATATACTCAACTATATACTGGACTACATAAGTATATAATTCAATATATAGTCTGATACATAGTCTGGTATATAGTTGAGTATATAGTCTGATATGTAGTCTAGTATATAGTTAAGTATATATAGTAGTCAACTTTTGAAGTGGATCTATAGTTGTCCTAAAAGCAAAACAATGCCTGTTCTTGTCTTCGGACAACTCTGATGAACTTATTTGATCCCCATAAGAGTGGGTGCAGCCATTTGTTAATTTTTTTGTGTCTGGCTTCCGGTCTCATTCACTTCCAGCTATTTTTAGGTGCACAAAAAGCTTGTTTTGCTGCTTGGTATTGCAAACTGGTGTGTCTTACCATATTATTTTAAAGTATTATCTTAATTATGAACACACTGGTTTGTAGTGCAAACTGTTATACCATTTACCGCACTTCAATATTCTTCTCGTTGTTTCCCTATGGTTGATTATGAACTAGAACCAGAAAACAGCTTACTTCCGCATTGAAAAATAAGGTGGATAGTCTGTTATGTAGTCTAGTATGTTGTTGAGTGTACAGTCTGTTATATAGTCTCGTATATAGGTCAGTATATAGTCTGGTATATTGTTTAGTATATAGTCTGTTATGTAGTTTGGTATATATAGTTGAGTATATATTGTTATATAGTCTGGTATGTAGACTAGTAGACAGACAGACAAACAGATGGATAATATATACTCAACTATATACTGGGCTACATAAGTATATAGTTCAATATATAGTCTGTTATGTAGTCTGGTATATAGTTGAGTATATAGTCTTATGTAGTCTAGTATATTGTTGAGTGTATAGTCTTATGCAGTCTAGTATATAATTGAATATATATTCTGTTATATAGTCTGGTATATGGGTGAGTATATAGTCGAGTAGATAGTCTGTTATTCTGGTATATAGTTGAGTATATATAGAAAAATAAGGTGGATAGTCTGTTATGTAGTCTAGTATGTTGTTGAGTATACAGTCTGTTATATAGTCTTGTATATAGGTCAGTATATAATATGGTATATTGTTCAGTATATAGTCTGTTATGTAGTCTGGTATATATAGTTGAGTATATATTGTTATATAGTCTGGTATGTAGATATACTTAACTATATACTGGGCTACATAAGTATATAGTTCAATATATAGTCTATGTAGTCTAGTATATTATTGAGTGTATAGTCTTATGCAGTCTAGTATATAATTGAATATACATTCTGTTATATAGTCTGGTATATAGGTGAATATATAGTCGAGTATATAGTCTGGTATATAGTTAGTATAGTATATTATTCTGATATATAGCTGAGTATATAGTCTGTTATGTAGTCTAGTATGTTGTTGAGTATACAGTCTGTTATAAAATCTTGTATATAGGTCAGTATATAGTCTGGTGTATTGTTCAGTATATAGTCTGTTATGTAGTCTGGTATACATAGTTGAGCATATATTGTTATATAGTCTGGTATGTAGATATACTTAACTATATACTGGGCTACATAAGTATATAGTTCAATATATAGTCTATGTAGTCTAGTATATTATTGAGTGTATAGTCTTATGCAGTCTAGTATATAATTGAATATACATTCTGTTATATAGTCTGGTATATAGGTGAATATATAGTCGAGTATATAGTCTGGTATATAGTTAGTATAGTATATTATTCTGGTATATAGCTGAGTATATAATCTGTTATGTAGTCTAGTATGTTGTTGAGTATACAGTCTGTTATAAAGTCTTGTATATAGGTCAGTATATAGTCTGGTGTATTGTTCAGTATATAGTCTGTTATGCAGTCTAGTATATTGATGAGTATATAGTCTGTTTTATAGTTTATATGTAGGTCAGTATATAGTCCGGTATATAGTTCATATAGTTCAGTATACATTAGTCAACTTTCTTTAAAGTTGTTCTAAAACTAAAACAATGCCTGCTCTTGTCTTCGGACAACTTTGATTAACTTTTTTGATCCACTTCAAATGTTGACTACTGTATAGTCTGTTATGTAGTATAGATAGATAGATAGATACATAGATAGATAGATAGATGGATGGACAGACAGACAACAATGGAACGACAGGACGACAGATAGATAGACAGACAGACAGACAGACTGCTGAGGGCCGTTTATGTCCTCGAGGGTCTCAGAACATCCTCTCCTTCAATTACAGTCTGGTCGAGTGCTGCTCAATGAGCGAGTGCATTAGGATGAACTCAGAATGGACTCTCCTCTGTCTGCTCATCCTGTGCTTTCTGCAACTTGAACCGGCCGCATTAGAGCGGACTGTCAGCTTTCCACTGACGTTAGCTCAAATAACACCGCTGGTTGAGGCAAGTACATCGATCCCCGGGCTTCTCGTCCATTATCTGCCCTCCAGCCACGCGTCAGACACGCAGTCCGCTGACATCCTTGCTTATTTTATGTTGTCGTGACTTATCTGAACCGTTTGTACAGTGAGTAATAAAATCACATTATGCGCTAATGTGTGGAGCGCTCTGCTATTAAAAATAGTACAATAAAAGATGAGGGAATGGGAAGTAGGGTGAGTCCACCGCCTGGATCTAATCCAGCTCACCTATAAAGCGCTGAGCGTGTGTGAGACAGACAGGAGCATCTCGTGTGAGGTTCAGAATGACTGTAATAGTGTCATGTGTCATTAGAGGGACAGTCAGGTTTAATTATGGCAGGAAAGATAAAAGCAGTCAAGCAGCTCTTGGAGGGTTTCCACCGGTCTGTCTAGAGTTTATCATGGGTTCAAAGCATCTCTGTCTCGCTCTCTCTCTCTCTCAAAGAAGCTGACACTTTAACATCATTTTCCTGTGCTTCTCCATAACATCCTTCTGGCTGTATTTACACTACAAGCACTGTCTAAAGCCCATAATTTAACACACATCCAATTTTTTGTCCTTTCTGTTTGCATTCACTTCAAAATGTGTAAAATTAAATTAATTCCCAGATTTAGCAACAAGTAAGACATTAGTAGGTTGATCTTCCCAAAAGTGTACAGCTATGACTCTGGCAATTTCATTTCAATGCTCTGACTGTTTGAACATCATAATTAAGCAACACTGGGGGCGGGACTATCTGATAATCTGACGAATGGAAGATGAGGGGTAGATGAGGGGAGTGTTTGCACCTGTTTAAAAATGATTCATACTGCAGTCAGACAGATAGAACGATAGATAGATATAACAACAGATAGAATGATATAATGAAAATGATAGAATTAATGAGAGAATGATAAAAAGATGAAATAAAAAGAGACTGAACAACAGAAAAAAACATGGACAGAAAGTTAGATGGAAGGATAGACAAAATGAAAGGGAATGACAAAATGAAAGAGACAGAATGATAGATGTAAGAGAACAACAAATAGAACAACAGATAGAACAATGACAGAATTAAAGGTTAGAATATAATAGAAGAGAGAACAATAAACAGAACAACAGAATGATAGATTAAATAATAGAACAATAGATAGAATGATGAAATGAAAGAAAACAATACAAAGAATGGAAGAACAATACACAGAATTGAACAATAGAACATTACATGGAGCAATAGACAAATAGACAGATTAGATAGACATAATGATAGTTCGAAATGCAAGAGAGAATGACTCAGAACGATAGAACAAATGAGAACAATAGAATGAAAAGAGAGAATGACAGAATAATAGAATAATAAAAGGACAAGAACAATAGATAGAATGAAAGAACGACTGATAAAATTATATAGATAGAACGACAGAATGATAGATAGAACGATAGAACAATAGATAGAATGATAGATAGACAGAACAACAGAACGATAGAATGACAGAACGATAGAGCAATAGAACGATAGACATAGAATGATGGATAGAATGATAGAACGATAGATAGAACAATAGAACAATAGATAGAATGATGGATAAAATGATAGAACGATAGATCGAATGATCGATAGAATGATAGAACGATAGAACAATAGAACGATAGATAGAATGATAAATAGAACAATGGATAGAACAATAGATAGAACAATAGAATGATAGATAGAACAATGGAATGATAGATAGATAGATAGATAGAACCATGGATAGAACGATAGAATCGTAGAAAAATAGAACAATGGATAGAACAATAGATAGAGCGATAGAACGATAGATAGAACAAAAGAACGATACATAGAATGATAGAAACTTGCTAACTAGCATGTTTGTAGGAAAGGTGATTGCAGAGATTCATTAAAAAAAAAAAAAAAACTTCTGCTGTAGATGAAGCTGTAGATCGGGAGGCGCATTCCCTTCACAAACAAATGTAATCTACTGCATCTTCAGCGCCTGTCGGGAGTAAATGACGACCACTATGTTCATTATTACATCCAGCAACACAGCACCTCAATCGCTCAATCGGAGATATTCTCTCTATCATGGGAGCGGCCTCTGTCGGTGTGACGGCACACCGACAGACATCTGAGAATGGCTCGATTTGAAAAAGGGGATATTATTTTTACAGATGAATTAAAAAACCACTGCATGGATTTTTATCATTATAGGGTAGATTTGTACATACACTGCCAACACACATTAATGTTCAAACAACTTGTAAAAGTGAACTTTGCATCCGATGACCCCTTTAACACACGCTTTTCTACAGAAAAAAAAACAAGCTCAAATATTCTACACAACATCTTTTGTCATTCATGGCAGAATTCAAACACCGTGTGTGGATGACATGAGGGCGAGTAAATGACGACAGAAGTGTGGTTCTCTCTCTTTAAGATCCTCTCTGCTAATGGAATTACTGGACAGCCGCTGTCAGGTCGAGACGCTGCAGCTCTCAGCTCATAAAACAGACAGGAGATCCAGTTTCTCAGCATCTGTCATTCACTCGCTGGGCTTTTAGCAGAACACCACTTAAAAAATCCTCTCCACACACCTTACTGTGTGAGAGACGTTAAGCTGAACTCTTGTCAGCCACGCACACACACACACACAAAGCTGCCGCGGCTTAATCAGAACATTTACAGTCAAGTGGCTCAAGCTAATTCACCTTAATAGCATGTCAAGAGCATTTTTACATGAAATATTCCCCAATTCTGCAGGCGTTCCGCAGCGTGTTAATACGACCGTCCTGCCTGCAGAGCGAGATTGAACACAGTCTTTATCAAGGCACAGAGGCTCTTTAGGCTGACGAATAGATACTCGCAGCGCTTCAGCACAATTTCCCTCTTTTAATTGTGTTATTCAAAGGAAAGAAGAGTAATGACCGAATCTCTGCGCTCCTCTGACTCATTTCTCTGCTGGCTTGTTGTGGGATCTGTTTTCTCTAGTCTCTGCTGTGCTTTCTTTCCTTTTCTTGCTCTCTATTAAAAGTAAACTGTGTAATTTTTGTGCCACTGTATCAGCAAACAGAATTATAAGACTACTGATGGCTTTCAGGCAGCTTCTCCATGTTTTCTCCACAGATACAGCACGCCTACATCACACTCGCGCTACTGCCGCAACAAAACTAGACTAAAATCAAATTAGCTGGCTTGGGTGTTAAACACACAGTATTTCATATATGCATGTAAAATACTTTATCATATATAAAGAGTATCTCCATCTGTATGTTTGTGCTCATGACTATGATTTTAATGGCCAGAAACAAGCAGATTTCTATGGGAGTTTGTTTCTGTCACAAGATATAATGTAGGATATAAATGCAACTTTTTATCTCACACTTCTGACATTTTTTTTAACAAACTCAAAATTGTGCATATATGTAGATGTATAGAGATGTACAGAATTATAGCATCTAACAGTGAAATATACACTTGCAACTGTGAGGACAAAATTGTGAGATAAAAAGTTGCAATTACCTTTTTTATTATTATTCTGGGGGGAAAAGAATTGCAAGAAGTAAATAGAATTCTGAGGGGGGAAAAAATCTATATTGCAAGATGTAAACTCCTGAGAAATTCTTCTAAGACTTCTGAGAAAAAAAAGTGAGAACTGCAAGATTAGACACTCAGATTTTCTAAGTAAGAAATAAAAATCTAAATTGCAAGATTTAAACTCAGATTTCTAAGAAGAAAAAAAAATGTCTAAATTATGAGATGTAAGTTGTGAGAAATTCTTTAGGGAGTTCTGAGAAAAAAAGTGACAACTGCAAGATGTAAACTCAAGACTTATAAGAAAAAAAGTGAGATGTAAACCCAGAATTCTGAGGGAAAAAAAAAATTATGAGATGTAAACTTCTGATAAATTCTTCTGAGAAAAAAGTTAGAACTTCAGGATGTAAACTCAGAATTTTAAGAAAAAAAATAAAATTGCAAGATGTAAACTTAGACTTCAAAGAAAAAAGAAATAAAAAATGTGAGATGTAAACTCAAAAAAAAAAAAAATCAGAAACAAAATTTTCAAGATGTATAAACTACTTCTGAGAAACTCTTCTGAGAATTCTGAAAAAAAGGGCAAACAAGATGTAAACTCATAATTTGGAAGGGGGAAAAAAGTAACAATTCTGAGTAATAAATGCAAAGTTACGGCTTTGTAACTTGCAATTGCAAGGTATAAACTCAATTTTCTGAATTGTGAGATAAAAAGTCGCAGTTACATTATTTCTTATTTAGAACTGTGAGAATTCCAAGGAAAATTTCTAAATTGTTAGATGTAAACATGGAATTCTGATGTGAAAAAAAAAAATTAGAATTGCAGGATGTAAACTCCTGAGAAATTAGATGAGAAAAAATAAGATTTCTGAGAAAAAAAGTGAGAACTTCAAGATTAGACACTCAGACTTTCTAAGTAAGAAATAAAAATTGTGTGAGATTTAAACTCAGATTTCTAAGAAGAAAAAAAATTTAATGTGTGATGTAAACTAAATTATGTTAAATTATTAAAAAAAAAATCTAAATTATGAGATGTAAGTTGTGAGAAATTCTTCTGAGTGACAACTGCAAGATGTAAACTCAAGACTTACAAGCAAAAAAGTGAGATGTAAACCCAGAATTCTGAGGAAAAAATTAATAATCCAAATGATGAGATATAAACTTCTGATAAATTCTTCAGAGAAAAAAAGTTAGAACTGCAAGATGTACACTCAAAATTTTAAGAAGAAAAAAAATTCAATTGCAAGATGTAAACTTAGACTTCCAAGAAAAAAAATAAAAATAAAAAATGTGATGTAAACAAACAAACAAACAAACAAACAAACAAACAAACAAAAAATCAAAATCTTCTAGATGCATATACTTCTGAGAAAAGCAAAAAAAGTCAAAATTCTGAGTAATAAATGCAAAGTCGCAATTACATTTATTTCTTCTTTAGGATTGTGAAATGTAAACTTAGAATTCCAAGAAAAAAATTCTAAATTGTTGTAAGTTGAATTGTTAAGATGTAAACATGAAATTCTGAGGGAAAAAAAAAAGTCAGAACTGCAGGATGTAAACTCACAAAACGCAATTATGAGATATAAACATGCAATTTTAAGTGGGAAAAAAGTATGAGTTGTGAGCTATAAACTCAAAATAGGAAAAAAAAAAAATCAGAATGGTGAGATAAAATTGTGCAAATGCATTTTTTTTTTATATTCCATTGCGGAAACAAGCTTCCATAGATTTCTGAGCTGGTCAGATTCAAGGACGGATCTGCGATTTCTCAGTGAACAGATCCGGCTCGGACCGTGTCAGATGTCAAGATCGTATTTCAACAGGTCAATTTTAGCAGTTTAGTTACTGTAAGTGCAGAAAGAGGAAGTGTCATGTTAACGGACAGGAAGAGGAACGGACAGGATGCTACAAAACACCTGGACTCTGCATAAATGTGTGTTTGGACACACACACAAACTGATTTGTTGCTCAGACTGAAGCTCTATTATATGTTGCTACTCAGTAAGGCCTGAGCCCATAAATCGACTAGTGAAGACATGTCTCTCCCTCTCTCTTGCTCTCAGCAGGAGACCCAGTGAAGGTTCACAGTGTCCCAAAAAGAGAGAGCGACTCGCCTTAGAGAAAGAAAGATTCGTCGCTGATAGTATGTGTGTATGTGTTCACTTTAAAGTCTTAGTTCATCCATAAATGTAAAATCTGTCATCATTTACTCACTTTCTTAACTGTTCCAAACCCTCTTTTCTGCAAATGTTTTTTTTCCATGAACAAACAGAACAAATGGGGACAAAAAGCAGCAAAAATGACGCAAAGCATCTTGAAAGTACAGCCCATATAACTCATGCGCTCATCTTCTGAAGCCAAATGATTCTTTGATTATTGCACAGGTGTGGCCACAATAAAAGGCCACTCTAAAATGTGCAGTTTTATCACACAGCACAATGTCACACATGTCGCAAGTTTAAGGGAGCGTGCAGTTGGCATGCTGATTGCAGGAATGTCCTCCAGAGCTGTTGCCCGTGAATTGAATGTTCATTTCTCTACCATAAGCCGCCTCCAAAGGCATTTCAGAGAATTTGGCAGTACATCCAACCGGCCTCACAATCGCAGACCACGTGTAACCACACGAGCCCAGGACCTCCACATCCAGCATCTTCACCTCCAAGACCTTCTGAGATCAGCCACCCGGACAGCTGCTGCAAGAATCGGTTTGCATAACCAAAGAATTTCTGCACAAACTGTCAGAAACAGTCTCAGGGAAGCTCATCTGCATGCTCGTTGTCCTCATCGGGGTCTCGACCTGACTGCAGTTCGTCTTCGTAACCGACTTGAGTGGGCAAATGCTCACATTCAAAGGCGTCTGGCACTCTGGAGAGGTGTTCTCTTCAAGGATGAATCCCAGTTTTCTCTGTACAGGGCAGATGGCAGACAGCGTGTATGGCGTCATGTGGGTGAGCGGTTTGCTGATGTCAACGTTGTGGATTGAGTGGCCCATGGTGGCGGTAGGGTTATGGTATGGGCAGGAGTACGTTTTGAACAACGAACACAGGTGCATTTTATTGATGGCATTTTATTGAATGAGATACCGTGATGAGATCCTGAGGGCCATTGTTGTGCCATTCATCCACGACCATCACCCCATGTTACAGCATGATAATGCACGGCCCCATGTTGCAAGGATCTGTACACAATTTCTGGAAGTTGAAAACATCCCAGTTCTTGCATGGCCAGCATACTCACTGTTTGAGATGTTCTGGATCGGCGTATACGACAGAGTGTTCTAGTTCCTGGCAATATCCAGCAACTTCGCACAGCCTTTGAAGAGGAGTGGGCCAACACTCCACAGGCCACAATCAACAACCTGATGTACTCTATGCGAAGGAGATGTGTTGCACTGCGTGAGGCAAATGGTGGTCACACCAGATACTGACTGGTTTTCGGACCCCCTCGGACCCCCCCAGTACAGTAAAACTGCACATTTTAGAGTGGCCTTTTATTGTGGCCAGCCTAAGGCACACCTGTGCAATAATCATGCTGTCTAATCAACATCTTAATATGCCACACCTGTGAGGTGGATGGATTATCTCGGCAAAGGAGAAGTGCTAACTAACACAGATTAAGACAGATTTGTGAACAATATTTGAGAAAAATAGCCCTTTTGTGTACATAGAAAAAGTCTTAGATGTTGCGTTTATAATTTTGGTCAGTGTAGATTAGTTCATGATATGTTTATAGTGCACATTTTTGTAATTGCATGAAAACTTTAGATAAATAGATAATTTACACTCACAGAGTATTCTCTCACATTCTCTGCTTTTGTTCATAGCTGATTTTCTTTTAATTGCATGGCAACAGATACAAATGCTCAAAAATCTGAGGTATTCAGATCTCAGGAATGTTATTAAAATACGGTGTCTATACGGCGGAGCAGATATCTGAAATGTAATAAAAGCACTAGAGATGTGTGGATCACTGTTAGAGGTGGAAAATCACGTCAAACTTTTCTGTTCTTTTTTTAGTCAATTGAAATGTCACTTTAATAATGATGATTGTCTATATTGCAAGAACAAAGATAGTGCTTACTAAAGCCCTATAAGCAGACAAGCCACAGCAATATAATCAGACAAACTAGTTCATTATAGTTATAAAAATAGAACATTATAATCAGACAAACTACTACCCTATATTTAGAAAAACAAATTATAGTCAGACCAACTAAAACAGTCATCAAACTACAACATAATCAGACAAACTACAGTTACAGTACATGCCAAAAATCTCTCATCTAATGCTGTAAAATCTAGATGAGATGTTTAAATTATACTAAATGCAGTTTTTATAATGAAATAGCTACAAATACACAATTATGTGTCTACTCCAATTTGTTTTTTGAAATAGAAACATTTAAATAGTAGCTGTTGTAAAAACTTGACAGATTAATTCAAACAAATGAACAAAAGAACAGTAAAAATTTATAAGTAGTATGCTATTTGGTGCATGTATTTCTTCCAGGACAACTGTTGGAAGATTTTAGCATGGTAATGGATATGACAATGTTAATGTATTTGGTCTTGGCAGAATGGATTTGCTACGCTGCTGCTGAATTGCTGCTGCTGTTAGTTATTGCTGTAGTTGTAGATTATTGCTGCTGCTGCTGAGGGCAAATACAGGAACTTCCTATAGCCAAAGCATATGCTGATACGATGCTGTGAGTATTTAAGACATACTGCTGCTGCACAAAAGCATATTAAAAAAAAACCTGTAGCAGATCTATACAGGTGGAGCTGGGGAAGGTGGAGGGTTTCAGAGGAACTCAAAGCGCGCTGCTGCGAAAGGCTCAAGTGAATGCCAACCAGCCATTTAAAGGTAAAGGTGCAAACTCATTGGCTGCGTATGCAACATGAACCAGTTAGCTTGTGCCAAGTCGTATAAGTCTGTGAATATCATTAGTTGCAGTAACACCCATCAGCCTGCGCCATCTAGAGTTTCATGAAAGAACTAGGCATTTAGCTAAATGCTCTTCTCTACGCTCTTAAAAATAAAGCTGCTTTACAAGCTTCTTCATAGCGATGCCATAGAAGAACCATTTTTGATTCCACAAAGAACCATTCAGTCAAAGGTTCTTTAAAAAAAAAAAAAAAAATCTCTTTCTTCCCTTTTTATAATCTGAAAAAACCTTCTTTTACCATTTGTTCGTTTACATGAGATAGGATAGGAATAGAAATTTTGTTAATTTGTATTCTTTCTTTTAACATACCTTCAGATGTTCATTTATGCTTATTTCATCAGTTGCATTGCATGCGACTATAAACAAATATTTGGGAGCACCATGTGCGAGTGAACCGATCAGCATATTTGTGCTGAGGGGAACTTCAAAGGTTTGTATGTGATTTTGCAACGTTGAGTGTGAATGCATCATAGACATCTCTCACCACTCCTTTCATAAAGTGTAGACAGAGTGTAAATAAGAGATTGATTGTGCACTGTAGAGAGCTTCATTGATTATAATGGAACTTTGTGAGATTGTGATGAATTAAGATGAGTGACAGCTTTTAATGATTTTTAAGGGAGTTTGTAAATGAGATATTGATTTAATACAACAGTTAAATAAACAAGAAGTTAATATTAAGTGACTTATATTGTCTGACTATATGATTTTGCTCTATTTCATCATCAAAAACAGTCTGAAACAAGTCATTACTGAGCTGCTGCGCACCTGCATTTAAACACAGCGGTGTTTAGTTTATGAATGTACACGCATTTTTAAACAAATCTAGTGAGTCAATTATGCAATTTCTCATTCATAAAGACAGTCACTTGCTTTATTCCTAAATGAATCAGCCGTTCAAACGAATCAAATGAATGAATGATTCAGTAATTAAATCAGTGACTTGCCGCCACCTACTGGCACATTTAGTATCATTTTTAAAGTATCTTTTCAGTTATTTAAATAATTTAATATTTCTGTATTCAAAATTTTATATTTATCTCAACATGAATTTATGAATTTGATTGCACTCGTGCCACCTCAGAGCCTCATTAAACAAAAATACACCTATAAGCCATTTTTGAGTTCTTCTATGCCACCTCTGTAGTACAAATTAATTTTGTTATTACTGATTACATATGATTGGTAAATTCCTATTCTACTTGTTTTTATTCTGTTGTTTTAAAAAGCTTAAAAATATCATCTTTGCAGCAGATTATCCAAGTATGTTGGACATAAAAGTCGACATACTTTTAATAAAGTTAGAAAAACACCATTACAAAGGTAAAAACAAAATTCCCCTGTAAATCACTTTAAGGAGTCAAATATCACCTCATAATGGGAAGGCTAATTTTTGATCAGATTTTTTTGATTATTGATTAGAAGGTTTTAAATTTTTAAAGTTAGGAGCACAAGTGCTCCTAAAAAGAAAAGCGTAGAGTCCTGTTCATCCTGTAACTTATTACAAAGGAGGAGATGATCTGTTCACGTGCGCTTCGCACTTCCACTTCCCTAGATCTGTGGTGCTACAGCAATCTGTCGCTCCACATTACACAGCGCCATTTAAATACTGTAATAAAATGGGCAAAATTTGAAAACTAAGACTTTGCTTTATATCAAAAGTAACAAAGCACAAAGCTAATTGCTATTTACTAGATGGGAAGTGTGCTAAAATGTTCCGTTCGTTAACTGAAAACAGGCTAGATCAATCCATTCTTCTGATTTAAGAATCAATATAGTTTCGTAAAAATGAGAATCAATTAAAATCGCTACATTTTTTTTTTACCTAGCCCTAGTCTAGAACCCTAAAATCAGACAAATAACATAATCAGACTATAACTATACTCTATATCAAACAAACTGGGACCTCAGAATCTGAAAGTGGCCTCATCTTTCTCAGACACACCTGCAGCAGAGCAACCCACAGGTCAAAGAGCCAGAGATGCTTTATATAAAGTGCTTTTATAACCTTTAAAATATCTGATTCTTTACCAACGCTTTCGGAGCAGCAGAAGCCAGAGGAACAGAGAGGACAATACACGCAATTAAATTAAAGAGAAAAGAATTATCGATCCAGAGAGTTCGCAGTGCGAGACACGGCAGGACAAAGTGTCGTTCATTTGTCCCGAAACCACACCGCAAACATGCAAGATGAGAGCTTTCCTGAGGGCCAATTTACTCTCATCCCTTTGCTCCTGTATATGTGTGTGTGTAAGTATGTGGGTTGTGCTGACAGTTAATATCCTTCTTTTTAGAATATGGTTCTGCGGTACCTGGAATCGATTACAGGGGGACGACAGGCGACGCTCCTCACAGGAAACTGCTGCATTCCCTGGGGCCTCTTACACTCACCGCCTTAAAAGTGCTGAGCACACAGAGCCACGCAGAAACAGACCATCTCCTCTACTATCTCTCTGGGACGGAGCAGGCCTCGCAAACCGGACCTCTGAAAGACGAAAACAAAAAAAAAAAAACGACGACAATGAAAGCATTCGAATTACGTTCACATCTTTTATCTTCCTCCAGCTGACAGTGTCGAGTTTGCAGCATTTGCACTGATTCCTGAAAACTAATTAGGAAAAACATAATGCTTTCATGAGTCATTCATCATGAGCGCTATTGTGCTGGGGAAGCTGCTTTGAAACTGTAACGCGTCAAGCTACGAGCTATTCGCAGATTGAAGCAGTTAAACAGGTCAGGCTAGCATTTGAGTAATTAGTTATCAACACTACAAGCTGCTAACAAAAAGTTAGAGGTATTTAAAGGGGAAATACCTACTGAGGAAGAGTATAATACATGCTGCTGCAAATATTTTGCTACAGAAAATGATGTAAAATCCTGCACAAGGAGTCAAATGAACCGTTTTGGAATGAATAAATTAGACTTATCTAATGCTACAGAAGAGAAAGGAGCTTATGAGAGCATTTCATTAGCTACAGATTGAAAACTATCAATAAATTGCTACCAAAAAAAGATGCACAAGAAAGTCTTTGCTACAGCCGCAAAACAAAATGCAAAACAGAGAAAAAAATAGTTGCTAGATTATTTAAAAAACAAATTAATTGCACTGTAAAAAACAATTTGTTGAGTAAACTTAAAATTGTTACCTGGCTGCCTTTAAAATTTTAAGTTCAGACAACTCAGGAAAAGTTTAGATAACTTGAAATGTTAAGTTGTACTAAGTGACAACATATATTTGATTCAATTTAAAATGTTAAAGGAGAAGTCCACTTCCAGAACAACAATTTACAAATAATTTACTCACCCCTTTGTCATCCAAGATGTTCATGTCTTTCTGTCTTCAGTCGTAAAGAAATTATGGTTTTTGAGGAAAACATTTCAGGATTTTTCTTCATATAATGAACTTCAATTGTGCCCCCGATTTTGAACTTCCAAAATGTAGTTTAAATGCAGCTTCAAAAGACTCTAAACAATCTTAGCCGAGGAAGAAGGGTCTTATCTAGTGAAATGATCGGCCATTTTTTCTAAAGATAAAAATTTGTATACTTTTTAAGCACAAAAGTTTGTGTAGCACAGGCTCTGGGATGCGCGTCCACGGGTTGTTCTTGAACGATTCGTTCATTTTGAACGGATCTTTAATGTGACTTGGGAAGAACGAGTCGTCTCGGGGAGTGATTCGTTAAGTCACGTATGCGCAACATCTTATTAGGTTCAGTACTGGAATTAGTTCACCTGTTTCGGGTTTTTCGAGTCATTCGTTCATCTTATGGGGCTGTCATGTGATGAACAAACGACTCAACCCGAAAACTTGTCAGATAAGAGGTGAGGTGAACTAATCATAGACTAAAGACCCAGGTAAACAATGAATTAATCTTTTTCTGTCTCTTATAGCATTATAGTTTTGTCTTGTTTGTAGTGTGATCAACGTTTGTGTAAGCAGTAGATGTGTTCGGGAAGCAACACACAACATTTTAATTATATTTTGCTAAAATGAACGAAATGACTCGAAAAAAAGATTTGTTCATTTTGCTAAAACGAGACTCAAAGGTCTGAGTCGGTAAAATGATCCGAACTTCCCATCACTACTACGAATCACGTTTAAGTTCATCGTCTGTGTGCTCTGACATCATTGTACCTTTTTGTTTATAAACAGTGTTTGACTTACTTGCACTTTCTTAGTCTTTGTGCGTTTGCTTTGTAAACACTGGGTCTGTAGTTCCGCTTACGCTCCGCGTGACCTTTCAGCGTGATTCAATAGTACATGAACACGCATCCCAGAGCCTGTGCTACACAAGCTTTTGTGCTTAAAAAGTATACAAATGTTTATTTTTCGAAAAATGACCGATCGCTTCGCTAGATAAGTCCCTTCTTCCTCGGCTGGGATCGTTTAGAGCCTTTGAAGCTGCATTTAAACTACATTTTGGAAGTTCAGCTTTTAAATTTAACAAACCAAATTTTTAGTTTAGTCAACTCAAATATCTAAGGTGTGACTTATGACTACAAACTTAACATTTCAAGTTGACTTTTGAAGTGGATCAAAAAAAAAGTTAATCAAAGTACAAGAACGGGTAAAAAAGAAACAACTCACTAAAATCCCAGCCTCAGCCCAATCAGAATTACCAGGTACTTAGGTAGAAACCTATACATCAGAGCCTGATAAAAATGTATATATGTGTTAACCTTTTATATATAAGTTCATTACATAAAACTTCATCCTTGTGCATCTTTTTTGTGGCAAAATATTTGTAGCAGCATGTGTCAAACTCTTCTTCTAAAGTCAGTTATTTCCCCTTTAAATAACTAACTTTTTGCAGCATACTTTTAGTTAGACTCTCCCCAACACAGTTTTATGGTTTTGCAAGAAAAAGCAGAGAACGGTTATTCAGAAAAACCCTTGAGGCACATTAGGCCCACACAGAATCTGTGCCCACAGAAAGCTCATCATATTTCGACAGCAGCCATTCACAAACTCACATACTGTACATCCCTCACTCCTTATGTGTTGATTAAATATTATGGCTAATCTGAATATGCTTGCAGCTGCCAATACGATTAGTGCTTTCAGCTACATTTAACACATTTTCCATGTTTATATGCATGTCGTTGAAACATTGGTGGGTAAGTAACCGAGTATCCAACTAAAAGTATTAAAACTAACCTAATACCACATTTTCCAGAGGTTTGACAGTAGCTGCTTAAAAATAGTGCTGCTGTTCCAATAATAAAATACTTACTTTTTCCAGTAAGTATAGCACATTAAAATGCCGCATCACTGTTCATGTCACACTGTATTACACACAGTCTTACAGCACTGCAAATTAAGATCAATCACGTTCTGTGAAAGTCTTCTTTTTCTGTCATACATTGGAAAGTACGGTTCGAATTAATCAACCGGTTAATGTCATAATCAATCCTACTGTTTAATTGTTTTCACAAAATTTTTTCACTTTAATAACAAAGTATTTAATTACATATAAAAACAAAGTTAATATAAAATAAAATATAAATAAAAAGTAATTACGACTTTTTCACTCACAATTCTGACTCTTTTTCTTGCAATTGTGAGGTTACATCTTGCAATTATGACTTTTTTCCTCAGAATTGCAAGATATCAACTCGCAATTGCGAGAAATAAAGTCAGAATTGCAATTCTCACAATTCCGCCTTTTAGTCGCAAATGCGAGTTTGTATTTTTCATGCAATTCTGACTATTTATTTGAATTTGACTTTTTATTAGAATTGTGAGTTGCAAGAAATAAAGTCAGAATTGGAATTCTGACTTTTCTCGCAAATGCGAGTTTATATCTTGCAATTCTGACTTTATAACATGCAATTGCTTGTTATTGTCAAAATTGTGAGATATAAACTCGCAATTCTGACTATTTCTTGCAATTGCAAGTTTAAATCATGCAATTCTGAAAGTCTATAAAGTCAGAATTGCGAGATACAAACTCGCATTTGCGAGAAAAAAAAAGTCAGAATTGTGAGAATTGCAATCCTGACTTTATTTCTTACAACTGTAGTTTAATCTTGCAATTCTGACTTTATAACTCGCAATTGCGAGTTTATATCTCATAATTCTGAGTAAAAAAGTCAGAATTGTGAGTTTGTTTCACACAATTCTGAGAAAAAAACAATAACCATTTTTTATTTTTTATTCAGTGGCAGAAATGGGTTTTCACAGACATTTATTACATATGATGATGATTATATTATTTTGACAATAAAAGCCAATTACTTAATTTAACAAAAAAAGTCACATTTTATCTTATATATTGTATATTTTTACAGTCTTTTTAGCAAAATAAAAAATACTAAATTAAAAAAAAATCAGTTACATATAAAAAATAAAAAACATGCTTATATAGTATTAAAAAATGTATTTTTGTTCTTAAATTTGTCTTGCAAAATTATTTATTATTAATTGCAGGTAATCAGCCTTTATATTGTCAAAATAAAATATTTAAATTATTTTTACAACCGTCATCATTTTTGTGCTACAAATACTGCTCTTAAATTATGAGTTACATTGCATGGTTATACATTTGATACTACTTTATATTGCTCTTTAAACTGCCTCAGTGTACTTATTGTAGCTCCTTTTATTTTTAGCTACTTTATTGTGATACATTTTCAGTACGGTAGCTTGACTGCAGTTGCACTGCTTTAAACAGTAGTATATAGCTCGACAAACTCAAGGGAACAAATCAAAGACGAGTCTGAGAATAAAAGGTCGTAACTCTTCTGCCCTCTCGTCGTTATTGATCGCATTGAGGCGTCTCCTAGATTAATTATAGTCAGATTAACTCAGTCTGATTGGAGGTTTGTTTTTGCATGTAGGCCGGTAGATTAGCCACATATATCTTCATTAAACAGTCATTTTATAAGTCAATTAAAATGACTCATGAGACACTCACGGATGTCACCAGCGTTTTTAATTCCCCCACTCGTTCCTATGAATATCCACTTATCTATTAACCGGAGCAAGTTCACGTTATCTTGACAAATGCATCTCTTTTAGTCGCTGAACTGATCAATAAGCAGAAATCAGCTAGAGCGAAAATGATTTGCATTGAAATCAGGCGACGAAGATCCTCCCGGTCCGCAGGTGGTTTCATTTCTCCCTCTGTGACAAGGGCGCCATCAATTACAGGAATCACAGCGAATTTATTCCCTCGACGTGCCTTCGCTTGCCGAGTCGCTATTGATTAGAAGCAAAATGGAGACATTCAATTATGGGTAATTGGGTTTGATTAACATATGCAGTACACGGTTTGCGCTCCACAGGGATGAGTCGTCTACAAGAGCGACGCGGCGGTGGCCGATGTGACAATCAGACACTCACACGAGGCACTTCTGGCCCGAGAGGTACATTGATCAAATACACGGTGACTCGCTCAAGGTTGAGCCGTGAGGTCTTTGTGCGTTTCACTGTAGCTAAAGAATAGAGATGAGGAACTGAAGAGGATCAGGTCATCAGGGTTGAAGTGGAACTGTGATCGAACTGAACACAAACTCAAGGATCTTGAATCTTCACTGTCTAAGCTTCCTGTAAAACCAGGGTTTTTCAAACTTTTTGATGGCAAGGTTCCCTAAATATGATGATACCCTTGCAAAGCACCCACTTTCTAAAATATAAAAGCACTTTTAGATATTTTCTTTATATAAAACCCATTTGCTCAGTGTGAAAAAAAAACTTTTTTTTTAATTGTTTAAATTAAATTTTCCTTAAGTAAATTGTGATTTAAGAATATTTAGATCAGTATTATTTTAGTATATTTCATATATATTTAGTATATATTTAGACACTATAGCTTTTATAGTGCTAATTATAACTGCTTACATTGCTCTGTGTTTGAATATTTTACAGATAATCTTATGTGGTTTCATACAGTAATTTTCTTACATCATTTGCAGTAATTTACATATTTAAAAAACTTTTTTAAATGCATTTCTAAATAAATAACATAACATAACACAACAAACCAAAATTATAAACGCAACACTTTTGTTTTTGCCCCCATTTTTCATGAGCTGAGCTCAAATATCTAAGACTTTTTCTATGTACACAAAAGACCTATTTCTCTTCACAAAATATTGTTCACAAATCTGTCTAAATCTGTGTTAGTGAGCACTTCTCCTTTGCCGAGATAATCCATCCACCAGGTGTGGCATATAAAGATGCCGATTAGACAGCATGATTATTGCACAGGTGTGCCTTAGGCTGGCCACAATAAAAGGACACTCTAAAATGTGCAGTTTTACTGTATTGGGGGGGTCCAAAAACCAGTCAGTATCTGGTGTGATCACCATTTGCCTCATGCAGTGCAACACATCTCCTTTGCATAGAGTTGATCAGGTTGTTGATTGTGGCCTGTGGAGTGTTGGTCCACTTCTCTTCAATGGCTGTGCAAAGTTGCTGGATATTGGCAGGAACTGGAACACGCTGTCGTATACGCCAATCCAGAGCATCCCAAATATGCTCAATGGGTGACATGTCCGGTGAGTATGTTGGCCATGCAAGAACTGGGATGTTTTCAGCTTCCAGGAATTGTGTACAGATCCTTACAACATGGGGCCGTGCATTATCATGCTGCAACATGAGGTGATGGTCGTGGATGAATGGCACAACAATGGGCCTAAGGATCTCATCACAGTATCTCTGTGCATTCAAAATGTCATCAATAAAATGCACCTTTGTTCGTTGTCCATAACATACGCCTGTCCATATCATAACCCCACCGCCACCATGGGCCACTCGATCCACAACGGTGACATCAGCAAACCACTCACCCACACGACGCCATACACGCTGTCTGCCATCTGCCCTGTATAGTGAAAACCGGGATTCATCCGTGAAGAGAACACCTCTCCAAAGTGCCAGACGCCATCGAATGTGAGCATTTGCCCACTCAAGTCTGAGAAGGTTTCTGACAGTTTTTTTTGCAGAAATTCTTTGGTTATGCAAATCAATTGTTGCAGCAGCTGTCCGGGTGTCTGGTATCAGACGATCTTGGAGGTGAAGATGCTGGATGTGGAGGTCCTGGGCTAGTGTGGTTACACGTGGTCTGCGGTTGTGAAGCCGGTTGGATGTACTGCCAAATTCTCTGAAACGCCTTTGGAGACGGCTTATGGTAGAGAAATGAACATTCAATTCACGGACAATAGCTCTGGCGGACATTCCTGCAGTCAGCATGCCAATTGCACGCTCCCTCAAAACTTGCGACATCTGTGGCATTGTGCCACAAGTGAGCTAAGCAAAATAAACAATTCAAAAGGGAAAACAAGATTCTTCTGGTTTTAGTTAACCATAATAACAGCTCTGGTGAAGATATTTGCAATGGAAAACAATACAGAAATACTAAGTATGAAAATCATTTTTTGCAGTGGTGTGATTGTGGTCTCAGAGTCTCAGAACTCAAATTCACTGTCTCATCGCTTTATCATCCAGTTTCTCTCTCTGTAACACAGTATTTTTCGGCTGCTCCAGTCAGCAGATGAACGCGCAGATGCTGAGAGCAGGTGTATGTATATTTCAGCAGCTCAGCGGCTGGACATGAAGCGACTTACACGAGGATGCTGCACTCAGGAGACAAACACACACACACAGTCAGATCTGGCATACAGATGCTGGCTGTTGACTCTCATTTGTCAGACGGGTTTCGCCTAGAGCCCAAGAAAGGTCAACATGCATGTTCACATGTGTTCTGCTGGGAGAAAAACTTGCAATAGTCATTCAACAGTCACTGTTTTATAGAGGAGGGAATTTGAAACTACATAACTGTGCATCCCAATTCATAAGAGTCATTCTACTAGAACAGCCACCTTATCAGTAACACAGTCAAACAAAACTTGAACTAAATTCATCTGAGTAATGACAATTGTCTTCTGGAAATTTGTTTCATACAGTAGCTGAATTGAATTTGTTTTTTAGAAATGATCAACTTTGCATCCCTGCAACATCAACACTGTTACTGAACTGAATTGAATCAACATGAAACTGAACTGAGCTGAATAACACTATTGTCTTTTTAGAGCTGCTTTACAGACAAAATTGAATTTGTGAATTGAAGACTTTGCAACATTGACAGTTACAAAATGTTCTGTTTTTTACCAATGATTCAACATTAATTTCTTAAGATATTTGGCATGTAACAAAAATCACTTGTTGCTCATTAACAATTTACTTGAAACCTTTTTATATAATGCATTATAAAAGAATTTAAAATGTATGAATTATGCCTCTAATGCACATTATAATGCATTGTAAGATCTTAAGTGTAACCACTTTTATAATGCTTTATAATACTTGTATATTCATTATTACACATTATTACACAAAATGCAATGCATGAAAAACAAACAAGCTATTTCAGATGTAACAAGAAATCTGAATATAATTCATTTTACCTTTAGTTACAATGAAAATATATAATGCATTATAATATACATTATGAATGACTTTATAAGGCATTATAAACTACTGGTCAAAAGTTTATATTCTGCTCATCAAGGCTGCATTTATTTGATCAAAACTACAGTAAAAACAGTAAAATTGTAAAATATTATTACAATTTAAAATATGTATTTCCTATTTGAATATATTGTAAAATGTAATTTATTCCTGTGATGCAAAGCTGAATTTCTGGCATCATTAATTCAGTCTTTAGTGTCACATGATGCTTCAGAAAACATTCTAATATGCTGATTTGCTGCTCAAGAAATATTTATGATTATCAATGCTGAAAACAGTCTTGTTGCTTCATATTTTTGTGGAAAAATTGATTTTATTTTATTTTATTTTAATCATCCTTGCATCCTTGCTAAAGTGTTAATTTCTTACATTTTCCTTACCCCAAACTCTTAATTTTATTTTATTTTATTTATTTTTTTTGTTTGTTTTATCATCCTTGCTGAAGTATTAATTTCTTAAAAATCTTTCTTACCCCAAACTCTTGATTTTATTTTATTTTATTTATCATTCTTGCGGAAGTATTAATTTCTTACAAATCTTTCTTACCCCAGACCTTTTTATTTTATTTTATTTTATTTATTTTATCATCCTTGCTGAAGCATTAATTTCTTAAAAATGTTTCTTACCCCAAACTCTTACATTTTTTATTATCCTTGCTGAAGTATTCTTTTTTTAAAAATATTTCTTACCCCAAACTCTTACATTTATTTTATTTTATTTTTTTATTTTTTATTTTATCATCCTTGCATCTTTGCTGAACTATTAATTTCTTAAAAATCTTTCTTATCCCAAACTCTTGAATAGCAGTGCATCATGGTTTACACAAACATTAAGCAGCAAAAAGGTTTATTATCAACATTTTGATAATAATGTTTCTCAAGCACCAAATCATATTTTTGATCAAATTAGTGCAGCTATGATAATATGAAATCAAGCCCTGACCTACATTTTTATTTTTATCCCCCCATTGAATATTCTGCGGCACTTTTTTACGGTAGTAAAATAGTTTGCAAATGCCGTTTCATGCTGAATTTGAGTTAAAAGTCGTGCTCTCCAGCTGTGACATCTCTGAAAAACTGCAGCACAGACAGACTCTAAGTACAGCTTGGTTTCTCTGTCTCTTTAATTCATCTTTCTTCTGTGATCTGAGTGATTAGGCATTGTAATAGCGCTGAGCAGGAGTGTTCCTCAGTGAAATATTAAAGAGGGAGTCTGCGCTACGCCTGATGAATCTTGCAGTTGTGCTGCTCTGTAATGAGCGCTGGAGAGCCCGAGCGCCCACAGGAAGAGTCTTCCAGCGTAGGCCACCATCTCTCAGGAAACGCTTAAGATTTGATGAGAATGTGAGAGCCGACTGTAAAACACAGTCAAACTTCTTTAAGCTTTGCCTGCGGCTGCACGCCGGCTGTTGCATTATTCACACTGAAATAACACACGCTTTACATCTACCTGTACACTGTTTGCTTGAGTCAATCATGCAGTCATTTTAGAAAAATAAGCCCAAGTGACACAGAATGTTTGGTATGGATTATTAGCGTACTAAGTGCATACTGTGCAGTATGCATTATGCTTTTTAATAGTATGAGAAATGTTTCTATAATCCATGATTTCATGCTTTTCTTTTATACTGATGTGCATTAACGTGTATTGGCCCTATCAAAAAAGAAATGAATTTATCAAACAGTATTATACACATGACCTCACTATGTTACATATTTAATTTAGCAAGTGCTGTTCCAGTATCTCAGAAATAAGGGTGATTAACATGACATTTGTAATCCTATTTTATCCTGTTGATTGGTCATTGTGAAATGGCAAGTGTAAAAGCCAAATTATTTCTGTTCACTTGTCACTAAGTTGTTGTTTTATTTGTTAATTTTCTTATTTTTTATAACCGACAATTTTATCATGCCTTGGCCAAAAAAAAAGAAATAAAATTAAATAAAATTAAATAAAATTAAATGAAATGAAATAAAGCTACACAACTACATTACAGAAGAACTTCTTGGTATTTTTAAATTCAATTATGTTAAATTCAATTTTATTATTTCAATAATAAAATAAAATAAAATAAAATAAAATAACTTTTTTTTCTGATCAAATAATTAGTCAAGATTTTTAAAATAGTTTTTTTAAAAAGACAAAAAGAAAAATTCTGTTCACTTGTCACAAAGAATTTATTTGTTTTTTTGTTTTTTAATAGCTGACAATTTTATCATGCATTGCCCCAAATTAATTAATTAATTAATTAATTAACTAAACAATTACACTACAAACAACGTCTTGGTATTTTTAAATTCAATGATGTGCATATTTTATATTTTATTTATTTTATTTTATTTTTTATTTTTTTTTTCCTGATCAAATAATTAGTTGAGTTTTTTTAAATAGATTTTAAAAAAGCCAAATAATTTCTGTTCACTTGTCACAAAGAATTGATTGTTATTTGTTAAACTTTATTTTTATAGCTAACATTTTTATCATTGCTCCAACTAAATAAATAAATAAGTAAATAAATAAATAAAATAAATATATAAATAAATAAAGTACACTACACAACTACACTACAAAAAAAATCTTGTATTTTTAAATTCAATTATGCATTAAAAAAAAAACTTATCTGATCAAATAATTAGTCGATTTTTTAATAGATTTAAAAAAAATTCATATTATTTGTTCACTTGACACAAAGAACTTGTCACAATTTATTTATTTGTTAAACTGTTTATTTTTACAGCTGAATTTGATCATGCATTGCCCTAAATAAATAAATAAATATATACTACACAACTACACTACGCTACAAAAGTTGTTTTTAAATTCAATTATGTGTATAAAAAAAATGTTTTAAAAAAACTTTTTTTTCCTGAAATAATTAGTCAAGATTTTTTAATAGATTAAAAAAAAATATATTTCTGTTCAATCGACACAAATAATTTATTTTGTTATTTGTTAAATTGTTTATCTTTGTAGCTGAATTTTATCATACTTTGGCCCAAATAATTTCCCCAATAATTAGTTAATTAATAAAATTTAGCTAATGCTGTTCAGTTATCTCAAAAATTATTTATTTATTTATTTGTTTGTTTGTTTATTTTTAAATCAAATTGTCTCTAAAAATATTGCTCATTTTTTTGAGGTCTTTTTTTTTTTTTTTTGTTAATTTGTGAAGTCTAAACAAGTGCAGTGCATTGTGGGATACAGGCCTGTTTTTAGTGTACAATCTAATATTCTAGCACACTGCATACTGAAGCCAATAAATAAAATACACACGTAAAGGTTGTGTGTTCTTTTCTCAGGGTAAAAATGAGTAGTGATCATGTCTACAACAGTTAACACTCCAACATGCAATAAATAGTGAGACAAATGAATGTGTATACAATACTGCAAAAACAGTAGTATATTACTCCCAGTGACCCCTCACGTCATCATATGGTTTACAGTACTACAGCATCTGTTAGGAAACACGGCAGAAGCGCAGTGATGCAGCACGTTTGACAGTCTGATGCTTTATTTTCTCAGACAACACAATATGGAGACGAGAGATTCGCAAGTCCGATTGAGTGTTTCATGTTTCTGCTTGGGTTGAAACAATAGCTGGGAGACCAACCCTAGAGAGGGAGGAATCATACAGCTGCATGCTGAACACATTTATCAAACACATGCATGCAGACGTGCACAAACACACACACGCACACACCACAGCCTGACCTGAGACACTGTCCTGCACAAGGACGGGTCATCTGAGAGAGAAAACAACACAGAACACAAACAACAGCTCTGATACACAACCTAGTGACACCAAAACCCACTAAAACCAACAAAACAGACCAGACTGGGAAACTACTTTAGACCAGTTTAAGCCGTTTTCTCACTGGGGAGCTTTTAAGGCAAGACACGACAGGTGAAAACTGTTTTTTCATGCACTAGTCAGTTTTAAGAGTTTGGGTTTTTGGGATTTTCACAACACGTTGTTTCAGATGGAAAGATATAATTGCGTTTATTTTTATTGCACCTATTTGTGTCTGCAGATTTCAGTTACAATAGATATCTTCAAAAGCTGTTTTTCTCAAAATAAGATTTCATCTCCATTTCAGCAGCACGTACATACACCAAAATGTGATTAAAATTTTTATTCCTATTTATATTCAGAAGGTTTTTATAGAGGGGTCCGTTCATCATTTATCTGATTTTAATATTTTACGCCTAGAAATAGGATGAAAATGTTTTTTCTGTCTGTTGACAGTATTTTCTGATTTATGTACTGATTAAAAGAAATATACAAAATCTCTTCTGTAAAAACCTGCATCTCTAATATGTTTGAAAAGAAATAAATAATCGGCTACATTTCTTAACTCAATGTACTAAAATAACTAAACTAAAATTAAAAATAAAATGTAAAAAAATTAAATAAAATTAAAATAAATAAATAAATACAAACATACATATGAACCTGGCTTTATCTGTTTATATTCATCATCTGAAATAGGCAAATTAGTGCTTATTTAATTAGATAATGCATAATTTGTCTATTTAAACCTAGAATTTAAGAAAACATACAAAACTTCTATTACAAAAAAATATTTGCAATTCTTAATGCATTGTATTCTTTATGTATGCAATGAATTAAGCAATATATTTTTTTTTTACACAAATGAATTTAAAAATAAATTTTTACTGTATTTTATTTAGTTATTTGGGTCAATGAATCTTAATGAACATTTATTTATTATTATTATTATTATTATTATTATTATTATAATTTTATCTTTTTTTTAATACAACATTGACCTGAGGCGTCTTTCCAGCAACATGCTATAAAAATATAGATATTATTACTCATTTATACTAAAAATAAACTTTAAATTAGTTCAAAATAATTCAAAAGGGACTATTTTACTTTATATTTGTGAGTGCTATACTAACAAAAAAATAAATAAATAAATAAAAATAAAAATAGGGCACAAATGTACTGTATTAATTTAAAGGAATTTTTCATATTTATTATTACAGGTTTTTTATGTGTTTTAGAGTTAAAAGAAATGTCTATAAAATGAATGGATAATGTCCTGTCAGAAAATGACCAATACCAATTTTTTTTTTTTTAAGTGTGTGTTTTTATGCATTTATGAGCATTGCTTCATTAGTGTCATGAAAACTTCAAACTATATATGAACAAACAGTGAAATGTCATTCTCGTGAGGATTTGCCGTCTATGCCGTTCCCTAAGTAGGCAGCAGACAGTGAAGCGGTTTTGGATCTGAGCCTCAGTTTCTCTCCATGAGGCCAAACTCACGCTGAGTAAAATCTACACTCTCTCCAGGAACCGCTTCAGGTGATCTTCCTTACAAAGAACCACGACGAAGCCTCATCTGTGAGTGTGTTCACGTTTACACACTTAAAAGCGTGCAAAATCATTTCTCTCAAAGTCATGTCAGATGTTTCTCTTAAAAGATTTTTAGGGAAAAAAAATAGACTAAAATGATCATATATGGTCATATTTCACCCCGCAATTAAAAGAAATAAGTTTAAAACAAAAACAAATAAAACATAATAAATTAGTATTTGGAACATAATGGTTGATTAAAATAATAAAAACTATATTATTCATTTATGCATGCATGAATACTAATTTAAAAAATGGATAGTTTTGACTAATGATTAATGTGAAATGAAATAATGATACTCACATTTTACAAAACAATAGTTTATTTAAATTAGCATGAGTAAATATAAATAGTTCATTTTTGATTATGTTGTATCTGGTAAAAACTGCATCATCTATTTCCTTATGTATGTATTTATTCATTCATTCATTAGCACTTTTACTATATTGTTTAATGTGAAAATTGACCTGGATGTGTTTTCATGAGACCCATGTGATCCATAGAGCTACACAATAAATGTGAAATGAATAACATCAAACTGAGATCTTGTTAAATCAGAGCAAAATCTGAAACATCGCTGAGATCTTTTCTGAAATTACTAGGGTCTTTATTCAGGAGAAACATCTGGAGACTTCAGCAAAAGTCTCCATGTAATCTCAGTGCTGTCTCAGCAGCATGAGCGCTCAGCTGACTCTGACAAAGGCGCTGCTGCACAATGCATCATGGGAGCGTGTGGTCGCAGCGCAGATGACCCAGAATATTTTCTGCTGACATTCCTCGGAGGCGAGCAAATTTGTGCGCAAGCTAAAACTGGGTTACATAACATCATCCTAATATAGTCATGCAGGTACGGCTGCCGAATGACTTATAAACAGCACTGGAACTGCTCATTTCTCAAAAACACAATCACCGCAATAAAAAAAAAACTGCCAAGATATTGGCCTGTTAGCGCTTACGGAAAGAGTGGATTTCAGATGTGTCGTATGAGTGTAAGTTTCCAGTACTGTCATAGAAGTTGAAGAAAAAGAAAGAAAGAAAGAAAGAAAGAAAAAGAGAAAATTGAACTGCACTAACTTTTAATGCCTTGTATTTTCAGGGATTGCATTTTTAGGTTCTGAAATTTAACATGAAAAATTTTAACTGTGTGTATATTAATTCAAAATATTTCACCCACATTTTCATAACTAAAAATTCAAAAATTCATAATTACCTTCCAGAATTCACTTCCCAAATATTCAATCTGTTTAAAAAAAAGTTTTGAGGGAGCGTGCAATTGGCATGCTGACTGCAGGAATGTCCACCAGAGCTGTTGCCCATAAAAATTTAATGTTCGTTTCTCTATCATAAGCCGTCTCCAAAGGCTTTTCAGAGAATTTGGCAGTACATCCAACCGGCCTCACAACCGCAGACCACGTGTAACCACACCAGCCCAGGACCTCCACATCCAGCATCTTCACCTCTATTATCATCTGAGACCAGCCATCCAGACAGCTGCTGCAACAATCGGTTTGCATAACCAAAGAATTTCTGCACAAACTGTTTGAAACCGTCTCAGGGAAAGTCATCTGCATGCTCATCCCCATCGGGGACTGCAGTTCGTTGTCGTAACCAACTTGAGTGGGCAAGTGCTCACATTTGATGGTGTCTTGCACTTTGGAGAGGTGTTCTCTTCATGGATGAATCCCGGGTTTCACAGTACAGGGCAGATGGCAGACAGCATGTATGGTGTCGTGTGGGTGAGCGGTTTGCTGATGTCAACGTTTGCTCAACATTTGGGTTAAGGTATGGGCATTCGTATGTTATGGACAATGAACACAGGTGCATTTTATTGAGATACCGTGATGAGATCCTGAGGCCCATTGTTGTGCCATTCATCCACGACCATCACCTCATGTTGCAGCATGATAATGCACGGCCCTTGTTGCAAAGATCTGTACACAATTCCTGGAAGCTGAAAACATCCCAGTTCTTGCATGGCCAGCATACTCACCGGACATGTCACCCATTGAGCATATTTGGGATGCTCTGGATTGGCGTATACGACAGCTTGTTCCAGTTCCTGCCAATATCCAGCAACTTCACACAGCCATTGAAAAGGAGGGGACCAACATTACACAGGTCACAATCAACAACCCGTTATTGTTGATTACTAATTTAAATCAGTAATGAAAACAATACCTTACAAATAGTAAGAAACAGGTTTTTAAGATCATAAATTTCTTAAACTGGTGAACCCCTGTTCAGTCCAAGGATCCAGTAAACAAATTCATTCTAATAGTAAGTTCAAAACGTCTCTAATAAAGAGAAAATCTGACCGATTTCATCAGAGATTGCGGAGAGTCACGTTCAGATGTCAGAAAAAAAAACTTTATGGGTCCTTTGTCAAATATGTTTAATGTGCAGGTTTTCACATTGCATAACTTGCATTCATATTCTGATTTCATCTGCCTGTATATAGTTTGCATCATCAGTGAGGTCAGTGTATTATGAGTTTTGTCTTTTAATGGCTATCATTGTGTGAGCCCACTGAGCCGCGTGAAGCATTTATTTATTTATTTCTTTTTATACAGAAACAGCATGAAACCTTGCACATTCATTTACGTTCTATATCTGCTTAACTGCAGTCTACATAGTTTACATCATCAATAAAGTGTACGCTGAGATCTGAGGCACGAGGCACGTTCCACGACGTTGGGGAATCCTGGAGTGTGACGTATGAAGGAAACCCTTTACAGTATTTACAGCACAGCATCACACAAGCTATGATACAAAGTTAAGGAAACTAAGTAACCGAAAGCAATATGTCTTCATCAGATGTAATGTTAGTTGTGTACATCAGCGTCGGGTAAAACAACAACATAATCTCCTTTGCATTAGGCCTGATAATCATAAATTCTACTTAGCGCTTTCTCCATTTCTGCAAATCAGCTTTTGTGAATGAATGTCTTGTGCTACTACTGGTCGCTTTGGCCTTCATCAACAGCCACTTGCGCCACCTGCTGGTGAGCGACTGACAGCAGCTGAAGCTCATGCATCGGTGCTCTAATGCTAATGCTAATTTTTGCAGCTCCCAGATGTGAAATGCCGAATTTTCTGCCGAATTTGAACCACTGAATTTGTGGAAGCGAATTTGTAAAGTGAAATAAAACTGACCGAAAATTGCCTGTCGAATATTATATATCGTATTTTTAAACAGATTTAATATTTGGGAAGTGAATTCTGGAAGGTGAATATGCATTTTTTAATTTTTAGTTATGAAAATGTGTGTGAAATATTTTGAATTGAAATATTCACAGCTTAAATAAACAACTATGTTAAATTTCAGAACCTAAAAATGCAAGCCCTAAAAATACAAGGCATTAAAATGCAAGCACTGTTAATTCAATGCTTTATTTTTTAGTTAGTGCAATTCAACATGCTTTTTTTTTTCCCCAAAGGCATGTGTCATTAATTTTCTTCCATAGAAAGAAAGAAAGAAAGAAAATAAGAAAGAATGAAAGAAAACGTGTTGAAGTGTAATTAGGAGCAACTAAGATTTTTGGGGTGTGAAAACAGTTTATTATGGGAGACAGTTTTCACCAGGTGCTTTAAAAGCAGGTGTTTTAATACTGAACATTTTTCACACGTCACCTTTAATGTGATTTCTTAATTGCTGTTGTTGTTCTGAAAAACTGCTTTAAACTGTCTTTATTTTTACAATTGCGTTGACACTACTGGTGTGAAAAATACCAAAATCCAAATAAATTTTATCCAAAATGTCTTAACATTAAGGAGCCTAATAGTTATAACCTTCAAATCAGGATTAGGCTTTAAATAATATAATTCATGTGAAAATTAGCTGGGAATTGAGCAAATAGTTCAGGCTCAAATGAGGACAGTAATCAAGTCTTTATGGCAGTTTTTCTGCCGATTAAGACTTTTTTCACTTCACAAATGGTTGTCAAAAGCAAAAATCATATTTTATGATAAAGTGCAACAAATAAAATAAAATAAAATAAAAGATGTTGTCACTGGATTAAAAAAAACAATTAAAATTGAATTTAAAAATTAAAAAAAAAAAAAGTCTAAATAAATTAAAACAACAAATAAAATAAAATAAAATAAAAGAAAGATGTCATTGGATCAAAAAAAAAAATAAATAAATAAATCTAATAAAACAAAAAAAAATTTAAATATTAAAAGCTAAATTCAAGTTAAATTAAATTACAGATGTTGTCATCAAAAATAAAATTATATAATTAAATGCTTTTTTAAAAAAAAATAAAAATTACACAACTAAAATTATGTTAATTAAATAAAGATCTTGCCATCGGATAAAAAATAAAATAAAATAAAATAAAATAAAATTAAATTAAATTAAATTAAATTAAATTAAATTAAATTAAAAAAAGAGATGTCATCGGAATATCCAATGCATACTCTATTTTTCATACTGTGCTCAAGAAAGTAGTACGAGCAGCATATTAACGTCCCATTCTAAACTGCTTATTTCTGCCATTTTTCTGCTGATTAAGGGAAAATACAATACTTCTTCACCTTAAAAATGGTTGCTACATCATATTTTGTTGAGCTGTGCACTTAAATACAATTTAAATTTAAATTTTGGCCTCCAACGTTACGAAAATACAGTAATTTAAAAAAATATGATTATCGCGCTCCATTCCGCCCCCTTTCTAGTGGCGCGCTTTCGTCTTGGATCCATCTGGCTCTTAAAGTGACAACAGGCTATTCCTGCTTCATCTCTAATATATCTAATATTAATTGAACAAAAGAAAAAGAGAAAAATCACTCATAATCGTATTAAATAATCATGATAACAACACTGACCAAAATAATCATGATTATGATTTTTGCCATAACCGAGCAACTCTAATATTCTGTATACATGCTAAAAAGATGCTAAAGACTGGAAGATGTTGAAGAAATCATCTAGTTAATAAATTAAATATGCATGCAACTAATGTGTGAGTGGCGAGAAAGCTGCGGTCAGAGAGAGATGTGCAGATGTGCAGACACGCAGGCCACGGGTCCCACAAGTGCATTCAAACAGGCCAGCAGAACTGTTGAAAGAGCAATAAATGTTTCAAGAGCAAGAGCTTTTAAAAACACATCCAACAGCACTGGAACTTAACTTAATAATTATTTAAAAGCTTGTGTACGTGAGTGTGTTGCCACCATTTAGAGCGTGTGCGCGTGTGTGTTTGAGAAAGAGAGATTGCGGTGTAATTGAATAGGACAGATACATGCACAGAAGAACAATTCCCCTCCTCCAATCCCATCAGCCCCGAGCATCATTACGCACATGCCGTGTTGGGTTGGGAAAGACGGCTGCTGTAATTTCCATTCAGCGAGATGGGAAAAGGCACTCTTGAGCGGAAGGCACCGGTGCGGCTCTGAAGCTGTGAAACCGCTTAATCAAAGCTCTCGTGATGTTTTCTAGGGCTGTTGCATGCATTGCATTTCGCCTTTGTATTGATTCGTTTAGAATAGTGGATAAACGTATTGTTACATTTCACACAAACAGCCAGAGAACAGGGACCTCATTCATAAAATGCAAGTATTTGATCCTATTTTTCACAAATTGGAACAAATAGGACAACATCTGGCAAAAATATTATGCGTACGTCAACTGAAGAACGTGTACAAACTTTGCACTCATATCAGTACTTAAAATAATCCAATGGTTTATTAAAATGTAAAAATAAATAGACAAAAAAATATATTTTTGTATATGTATACATACATTTATATAGGGTTATTATAGTTAACAAAATAAAAAAAAGTTACTAAAATAAAAGCTGAAAATATAAGAAAATGTAAGAAAAACAATATGTATGTATAAAAACAATGTATTTAAAACAAATCTACACACACATGCTGTAAATTAATTTACAATTACTTTTTTGCAATTTGCTGTATTACTGTATGTTTTGTGCTTAGAATAAATAATTACTGTAACTTTCATAGCTAATATTTGCAGTAAGACATTTTTTGTTTTTAAATTAATGTTATTGTATTTGGTTATTATTGAAAAAAAAATTGTATTACTTTGTAGCTTTTAAAAATGTCTGTGCAGTTTTTGTTGATTTATTTCAGTTTTAATTTCAGTTATTTATCAAGCTGAGAAATGTTGCCTTGAAAACTAGCTGATTTTTTATTTTATTTTATTTTATTTTAGATTTTATTCTATTTTATTTTAGATTTTATTATTTTATTTTAGATTCTTTTATTTTATTTTTATTTTTGTAATTTTATTTTAGATTTTTTTGTTTTTATTTTAGATTCTTTTATTTATTTATTTTTATTTTAGATTTTAATTTTTTTTTTAGATTCTTTTATTTTATTTTATTTTCCCAGAAACATACATCCCTACTAAGTAAGAAGTCAAATGCATATGATATTTGTGAAAAAACTCACGTAAAACACGTAAGGTCTCATTTGTTAATGCATTAACTAAAAATGAACAATATATTTTTACAGCATTTATTATTTTTGTTAATATTAGTGTTTAGAAATGTTCATGTTAGTTCACAGTACATTAATGTTAACATATACAACTTAAAATTTTATTAATGTATTAGTTAACCCAATATTAATATTTAATAATGTATTAGTAAACCCAATATTAACTAAGATTAATAATTGTTATAAGAAATATTGCTCATGTGAACTAATATAGTTCATTCATGCAAACAAATGAAACCTTACTGTAAAGCGTTACCAAAAATAAATAAATAAATGGTGGCATGTGTCAACAGATGATGCACGTTGATTATAATTGGGTTGATTGAGTTTTATATGACACGTGTCATGTGTCAAGTGCAAACATGGGAAGGTTCCAGCAACAGGAAGCAGTGGGAAGGTAAAAGCCGCTGTTGAGCGCTGCTTTGAAGCTGTGAAACTGCAGCCTGGTGCTTAATCAAAGGTCTCATGGTGTTTGTTTATTTTCTAGTGCTGGTGAACACATTACAAAGACCATTAATTGCTTGGGCAGCCGCCCAACACTCACCGGCAGGGACACGCCAACAATCCCTGCAAACATTCAGCCCATCATGATGCTCTCACCGAGAACCAGAGAGAGGAGACAGTTAGAGCGCTGCCATGGGCCTGGCCCAAGGGATCAACAGCCAGTCCTGCTGCTCACATCACACATGCATTTACAACACATCAACATCTGATCTGCTGATCAGTTCCTCAGCACCATTCAAGACCCATTTTACTTCTGCATTGCAATGCATTTCTAAATTAAACATCATATGCAATGATAAATGCAAAATGTAAGCTTGATTTGATCATGATTTGAATGCATTTGCTTCTTGAACGTCCTCGTTTTTTAGGTCATGTCCTTACAGGGATTTCTAAAGTGCACAAAATGTTCAGATTCTGGCTTTATTTTCCTGTTAACTTACTCTCTACAGTGCTTATACATTATATGTATAAGTATTTGCATTGTGTTGACGTTCTCTGTAGATCCTGCCTTCTTGCACACAATGACTGGTTGATAAATTGCAATGCCTGCATGCTATTGGTCAAACAACTTTACAGCCATTACTTTCAGCAAGCATAAAAACATTTGGAAAACAAAGGCAAAACCAGGACATTTTAGGCAATTTAGAAATCTTTACCAAGACATGAGCAGGAAAAGATAATGTTTGTTTGCCTAAATTATTTGATTTTACTGTTGCAACCTTAATTACATTAGCCAGCATTAAATAATTATTATTAATCGATTCCCAGGAAATGCATGAAATTAGGATGTGCATCTTGAATGCAATTAAGCTGCTTTTGATTAAAAAAAAAAAAAAAAAAAAAAACAACATCTGCTGAATGCATTAAGGTAAAATGCATAAATGTAAAATTTAAAATGATGCATTACCTACAACAGCAGCCTAAAACAAAGACTAAATATACCTGACTGAACTTAAAAAATACATTTCAAGTAATATAAATAACAAATATCATTACTTGAAATAAAATAAACATTAACTAAAAAACAGCTAGCTGTCAAGGCAACATTCAAAAGTTGAATTTTTTTTTATAAAATAAGTAAAAAACTATAATTAAAATCATGATAAAAACTATATAGAGACACATAAAAAAATAATTAAACAATTAAAAAAACACATACACCAAAATTACTAAAACTTTAAAAAAAAAAAAATTGTAATAAAATATAGAATCTAAAATACTAACAAAAGCCTCAAAAAAAAAAACATTTATTTTATTACAGCTAGTTGTTAATAAGTAAAGCTCTAATTAAAATGATAATAAAAACTATACGGAGAAACAAAGAAAAAAAAACAAAAAAAAGACTAAAACTTTAACTAAAAGAAAAAAAAATATTGTAATAAAATATAGAATCTAAAAATATTAACAAAAGCCTCAAGACTCAAACAATATCAGCCAAAGATGTAATTTCAGGATGTGGAGCAAGTTTTGACATTTCGTTAACTTGAATTAAATTATATATATATATATATATATATATATATATATATATATATAATTGTTTTTTATTACAGCTAGCTGTCAACATTCAAAACTTGAAATAAATTAATTTTTTCATAAAATAAAAAAAAAAACCTATATGGAGACACAAAAAAAAAAAAAATAAATTGTAAAATGAAAACACACGAAAAATGACTAAAACTTTCACTGAAAAAAAAAAAAAAAAATTGTAATAAACTATAGAATCTAAAATATCAACAAAAGCCTCAAGACTCAAACAATATCAGCCAAAGATGTAGGTTATTTTAAGATGTGGAGCAAGTTTTGACATTAATAAAATAAACTAACTAAAAAAGTTTAATTTAATAATTTATTTTATTACAGCTAGTTGTCAACATTCAAAACATAAAACAAAATAATTTTTCATAAAATAAGTAAAACTATAATTAAAATTATAATAACTATACGGAGAAGCAAAGAAAAAACAAAATAATTTTAAAAATGACAAAAAAAAACAAAAAAAAACACGAAAACTGACAAAGTTTCACTAAAAAAAAAAAAAAAAAAAAAAAGTAATAAAATACAGAATCTAAAATATTAACAAAAGCTTCAAGACTCAAACAATATCAGCCAAAGATGTAGGTTATTTTAAGATGTGGAGCAAGTTTTGACATTGTTAAAATATTAAAAAAAAGAAAAACAATAATCATTTAGAATAAAATGTACTTGTAAGTAATTACACAAATATTAACTAAAAAAACAAAACAAAAAAAAAAACATTTATTTTATTACAGCTAGTTGTCATTCAAAACTTAAAATAAAAGATTTTTTCATAAAATAAGTAAAACCATAATTAAAATGATAGTAAAAACTATAAAGACATCATATAAAAATTAGAAATAATTAAAATTATAAACACGAAAAATTACTAAAACTTCAACTAAAAACAAAAATGTTAATAAAACAGAATCTAAAATACTAGCAAAAGCCTCAAGACAAACAATATCAGACAAAGATGCAAGTTGTTTTAGGATGTGGAGCAAGTTTTGATATTTTGTTAAAATATTAAAAAAGAAAAACAATCTTTCAGAAAAACATGTAACAATCAAAATAAGAGCAGGAATGTGTGTTAAAGAACAGGGTTTACCTTGATTTCAAGTTGAAATGTATAAGAATTTAACAGCTAAAACCTTAAATTTTAAAATTAAATTTTAAAATAATTATTTTTATATGCAAGATGATAACTGGACTTATATAGCATGCTACTGTTTAAAACAGCTGTTGCATAATGCAGCTATTTAAAAAAAAAAATAGCATGCACTAAACTGAAGTATGTACTGCAATGCACAGTGTGCACTATTTCCCAGTCCGTATTTAGAATGAAGCTTTACTACACAAAAAACAGATTTTTATTATTAAAAAACAGTCATGCATTTTATGTCTCTCTTTCTCTTCAGTAAACGTATGAATGACTGAAGCGCAAAACGTTTCTGCTATTTCACCCCACATCATTTCTCTGCTTTTATGACAGCTGCTTTGAAAGCGTGGAAGGAGCGAGGTTCGCTTCACTAAAATGGACCCTTTTCTCCCACTTCTGGGTGGCAGCGAGCCGGGAAAGATAATTTGTTATTATTAGTGAAAGCAGAATTGTGTTTTTACGCTGTTTTCATGTCACACCAAACACTGAATTGCCTTTGGGGCTGAAGCTGCAATAAAGATAAATTAGAAATAGATTGCAGAAACTGTTTCCATCCATAACAGTGACTTTGTTTTATTTCATTTCGGCGGAACACTCACTAGGTTACATTCCCTCCTCCGCACTTTGGGGCTGGAGGTTTTTCCTCTCGGTACATTGTCACGCTTGCTGCGTGAGCCCTGTGGGCTTCATCAAGAGGTGCTCTGCAGAAACGCAGCGTTTCGCATTAATCAGCGCAGCCTCTCGCAGGTACCGCTGTACCAATTAAACCCGCGTGGCCCGGCTCACGGACGTTGCTGGAGGGTTTGCCAGAATCCCCTGACCGGACGGCATCGCCACGTGCGACTGGGGTGCTCTCGGCCAATCGGGCGGCGGCTCGAGGCACGGGGGTTCCTCTACAGTCACCTGACCGTGGTGGAGGACGCAAGAGGACACTGGGAAGGACGGTGCGTTTGCGCTCGTCTAGGGAATGGGATAAAAATACTGAGCTGACAAGCCAATTAATCAGCTTTCAGGGCACTGCGGTGTAGAGCATCCTCCAAAGGGCGCCAGGACGCTGTCTCTTTAAGACGATCGCTCTGATGGCGATTGGTTTCGTTTTTTGTGATTTAGGAAACACAGCCTTTAGTATATGAATTGTAACTCAAGCAAAGGCCTTGTAACTCTGCAGTGTGGAGGCTTTGCATTAAAGCAAAACTGCCATTTGTCACCAACACAGCATTTTTTGTCAACATTATCATTATCTGTAAGTATTTTCATGTGAACTGACTTTTCTAGCATGCATACATTCCATATGTTTGGATAGACTCGCATATGTACCATATTTTGACATCTAAAACGTAAAGCGAGAACACCTTTATGTACAAATGTTTGCACAAGTAAAATTGTTTACATTAGATACTGTCAGTATACTGATATTCTGTTTTTCAGTTTCTATCCAAATGTATAGTAATATATGGAAGCTGAACTTCGGAGCAGGTTTGTGAATCATTTGATTCAGATCAGAGCTTCAGAATGCGAAACGCAAACAATTTGATTCTGATTGAAACTTTGGAACGGGTTTGTGAATCATTTGATTCTGATTGGAACTTCAGAGTACGGATCACTAATCTTTTGACTCTGGTTTCGCTTTTTGCAAATTAGTAAACACAGAAATGCTCCTCAAGTATATGAAGTGCATCTTAATTCCCTACAACATGAATTGTAACTCTACCAAAGGCTTTGTAACTCTGCAATGTGGAGGCTGTGCATTAAAACAAAACTGCCATTTGTCACCAACACAGCTATTTTTGGCAACATCATCTGTAGTATTTGTAAGTATTTTCATGTGAATTGTCTTTTCTAGCATGCATACATTCCATATGTTTGGATAGACTCCCATATGTACCATATTTTGACATTTAAAATGTAAAGCAAGAACACCTTTAAAGACGTACAAATGTTTGCATAAGTAAAAAAGTTCACATTAGAAACTGTCAGTGTACTGATAACCTATTTTTCAGTTTCTATCCAAATGTATAGAAGTATATGGAAGAGGAGTCATTTGATTTAAAACGGAACTTCGGAGCGGGTTTGTGAATCATTTGATTCTGATCGAAACTTTGGAACAGGTTTGTGAATCATTTGCTTCTGATCTGAACTTCTGAGAATCTATTGACTCTGGTTTCGATTTCTGCGAATTAGAAAACACAGAAATGCTCCTTAAGTATATGAAGTGCATCTTAATTCCCTACAACATCAATTGTAAAACTAGCAAGGGCCTTGTAACTCTATAATGGGATACACCAGAGCATGAGGCTGTGCATTAAAATAAAGCTGCCATTTGTCACCAACACAGCATTTTTTTGGCAACATCGTGTGTAGTATCTGTAAGTATTTTCATGTGAATTGACTTCTCTAGCATGCATACAATCCACATACATGTCTGGATAGACTCCCATATGTTTCATATTTTGACATTTAAAATGTAAAGCGAGAACACCTTTAAAGACGTACAAATGTTTGCATAATCAAAATTGTTCACATTAGAAACTGTCAGGATACTGATATTCAATTTCCAATTTCTATCCAAATGTATAGAAATATATGGAAGCTGAGTCAATTTATTTAAAGTGGAACTTCAGAGTGGGTTTGTGAATCATTTGATTCTGATCAGAACTTCAGAGCGCGAATCGCAAATCATTTGATTCTGATCGGAACTTCAGAGTGCGGATCGCGATTCATTTGATTCTGACCGGACCTTCGGAGCGGGTTTGTGAATCACTTGATTCAGATCAGAACTTCAGAATGCGAAACGCAAATCATTTGATTCTGATTGGAACCTCTAAGTGGGTTTGTGAATCATTTGATTCTGATCGGAACTTCAGAGTGCGGACTGCGATTCATTTGATTTAGATCGTAACTTCAGAGCAGGAATGTGAATCATTTTATTCTGAACTTCGGAGCGGGTTCATTAATCATTTGATTCTGATTGGAACTTTGGAGCGGGTTTGTAAATCATTTGATTCAGATCATAACTTCAAAATAGGTTTGTGAATCATTTGATTCAGATCATAACTTTGGAGACCGGATTGCAAACAATTTGATTCAGATCAGAACTTCTGAGCAGGTTTGTGAATCATTTTATTCTGATTGGAACTTCAGAGCGCAGATCACAAATCATATGATTCTGATCAAATTGAGGGTTTATAACAAGTTTTAAAGACTTGCAATTCTGCTAACTGTGATTTTTCTCTCACAATTCAGACTTTTTTCCTTGCAAATGCGAGTTTACATCTCACAATTAATAACTCAAAACTGTAAGATATAAATTCTGAGAAAAAAAAATCCAAATTGCAAGCTTGTAACTTACAATTGTGAGATACACATTTGCATTTTTTCATTTTTCTCAGAATACAGAGATTACATTACACGATTAATAACTCACAATTGTGAGAAATAAACTCCAAAGTCCAAATAAACTCACAAAAAAAGTCAAAATTTCAAGTTTATGTGACATAAAAACTTGGAATTCTGAGTTTCATCATTTCAAACTCAACATTAATACCTCAAAATTGTAAAATATAAATTTATAATTCTCAGAAAAGGTCTGGATTGTAATTTTATAACCCACAACTTCAATATATAAATTTATACTTACGAGTGTCTCTCACAATTGGTGACTTTTTATCTCAGAAAACAGTTTACATTACACTTAACTTGCAATTGTAAGAAATAAACTCAAAATTGAGTAGAGTCATAATTGCAAGATATAAATTTGCAACTCTGAGAATAAAAATGTATAACCCACAATTATGAGCAACAAACTCGCAAATGTGAGTTTACGTCTCGCAAATAATTCACAATTCTTTCACAATTCAAAACAAAAAGACCAAATCGCAGATACGTTTCGCAATTATCACTTTCCCCTCAGAAATCTCAATGTAAAACTTATTTCCTCAAAACTCTGAAGTCTGATTTTATAACCCATACAAATGCAAAATATAAATGTGCAAATGCAAGACTTTTTTCTCAGAAAGTTAATAACTTGTAATTTTGAGATGTAAACTTGCAACTTTAGAGAAAAGTCATAAATGCAAAATACAAAGCATGCACAACTGAAAAAAAAAAACTAAACAAAACAAAACAAAACAAAAAAAAAAAAAGTATAACCCACAATTACGAGCAACAAACTTGCATATGACTTTACATCTTGCTATAACTCAATTCTGAACTGAATTTACGTTTTGCAATTTTCACTTGTTGCAAGTTTCTAACTTACACTTGACACTTGTGAGATATAAACTTTCAGTTGCGCATTTATATCTTTCAATTCTGACTTTTTTGCTCAGAAATCAGAATTTACATCTCGCAATTAATAATTTGCAATTGTGCGACATTTAATTCAGAAAAAACAGTCTGAACTGCAAATTTATCATTCATAATTGTCAGATATAAAGTTGAGTTCACATCAAGCAATTCAGACCTTTTTCTCCCGACAGTTTAAACAAGTAACTCGCAGCTGTGAGATATAAACTTGCAATTTCAAGAAAAAAAAAGTCAGAATTGTGGCTGATAAAGTCACAGTTACCTTGTACCTTGTATTTTTATTCCATGGCAGAAACAAGCTTGCACAGAAATGTACATGCACACAGAATAGCTACGAATATAGATGAGCAGATAGATGTTACTAGTACAGTGGCATTATGAAATATGCACTCATCCTCCATTTCTGATGACTTGAGAGACCGAAGACGACATGACAAGCTCTCTGGTAAGTGAATATAATGAGCAGCTGATGCTTGCTGGTTTTTATGGTGCATTTCGTCTCTAGGAAGTGAACGTCTGAGTGCACCGAAGCGATTCTGACAATGGGACTCCCCTAGAATGATTCCCTCAGCAGTGCACTTACTGCAGAACAGGACGGAGCTATAACACACCCATAAAGTAATACACCTACAGTCAAGCTATTCTTTTGTAAAAGCAGTGAACTACAAGCTACTGACAGACAAAAATGTATCTGTCACAAAACAATGAGAATCAAAATCAGAGAGATGCAATAAAGAGCTTTCGTACAGAATGATTCACACTCAGAACTACTAAACAATATTTATAGATAGTTCCTGTAAAATAATAAAAAAAAAAACTTTAAAAAAAAAAAAAAAAAAATTGCCATGGGGTGACTATAGGCCAGCATGGTTTACTACCCGTTTGCTGGGCTAACATTTCCCTTTATGCTAAAATATACTACTAATAAATAAATCTTAGAATATAATAATTATATCAAACTGTAGTACAATTACAATTAATATTTCTCTTTATATTCAAAAATATAATTGAGTAAAATATTTTATAGGAAGACATTATAAACATAAAATTATAATTATTATCATTTGAATTATATTATAATTAATATTTCCATTTATGTGTGACAATTTAATTAATACAACATGTACACAAAATGATTACATTATTAAAACAATTCCCATTTCATAGGCTATATAATATAAATATAGTAAAATATAATTTCCCTGTATATATGAAAATTAAAACATTTATATAACGAAAATAATATTTTAAAAAGAATCAATAAACTTACATTTTAATTAATGTATAAGGTAAATATTGGTTTACTATTAGTTTAATATTTTCATTTGTGTGAAAATATAATTAAAAAAACATTTATTCAATAATACACCACAGTAAATCAATATTGTACTATATTTGTATTATATAGCCTATTGATATGAATAAATACACTTAATAAATAGGGTACATAATATAACTATAGTAAAATATAAAAATTTCTTTTTATATATGAAAATATGATTAATCATTCATATAATGAAAATATTCTTTTAAAAATAATTAATAAACGCATTTTTTTTATTTAGTAAATAGTTTTACTGAAAGTTAATTGAAATTAATTTCCAAATATGTGTAAATATAATTAAATGAAACACTTAAGTTAATAGCCTACATAAAATATAGTAAAAAATAATAATTAATATTTCCCTTTATATAAGAAAAATATAATTTACATTTGTTTATCATTTTAAACTATGAATGAAACTCAAACTAACAGTACAATTAAATTAATAAACAAATTACAATACATTATTATAATTAACATTTCCATTTACGACATAAAATATAATAAAACATTTATAAAATATAATGAACCTACTGTTGAACCACTGAAAAACGTACATACACCAGTAACATCACTAGTTTTACTTTACAAAACTGACCTCAAGTCATCATTTAAAATAAAGCACTGAGTCACTGAGAATGAGTCACACAAAGTACTAAAAGCTTGCCAGACAAATTAGTGGACTGGATTCTCATATACCAATTATCCCCTCAAAAGCACTCAAAACTATTTGATAAGCCTCAAAGTGTCTGACTCTGGATGCTGCACTTACTACTGACCCACAACAGGTGGATTGAGACACACCCTTTGATTCTCATTCATCCATCCATCCGTACATTTCTCTCCCTCCCCTCTTTATATTCTCAGCCAAACGACTCTTCGCTGTCAGAGAGTGCAGCTGATGGGGGAAATCTTAAGCACTGCTCAAGTACTGGCTGAAATCAATCACCTGTTTCACATTCAGGGGGAATTTTAAGAAGGGAGGGGAAAAAAACCCAACAGCCGGGCTGAAAAAAAATCCAGCGCTGCCGCTTGCGTTTCCATCGCGGCGTCTCCCCTGTCAGCGGCGCTCCCCGAACGAGCCCCTGAAATAAATGAAAGCAGTTCCACTCTGCTGACTGTTGGCGCCTCTATTCCCAGGCTTGATTTAGTGCCACTTTTTTCTTAATGGACTGTTTGTGAGACTGGCTTCAAGAGCGGAGTGGACCCGCACAAACCCACCAATCACCAGACGCAGCAACAGGAAAGGTTCTGCTGACCTCCGAGACGTTTCACAATGGCAGCTAAACACACAGCGTTTGTTAGCGCTCCATAGCGCTTACCGCAGGGGAACGTTATTAGCATGAAATGACACGTTTGATTACTGTTCTTTCCTTTTAGCTCGCTGCTGCTGGCTCTTTCTCAAACTACCAATTACTATGACTGCTTCCAGCGCAGTAGTGCGGTGTAGTGGTTAAATCTCAGGGTCGGTAACCAGAAGGTTGTTGGTTTGGTTCCTACAAGTAGAAAATGATCATTATTGCGCCCTTGAATTCTTACAACAACGTAACAATTTTTATTTTTCCCTTTTAGGAGGAACAAATGTGACAGCTAAATATAAACTTTAAAAGGAAATTTAAAGGAGAAGTCCACTTCCAAAACAAAGATTCACATAGTGTACTCACCCCCTTGTCATCCAAGATGTTCATGTCTTTCTTTCTTCAGTTGTAAAGAGGAGGAAAACATTTCTGCATTTTTCTCCATATAATGGACTGATATGGTGCCTCAATTTTGAACTTCCAAAATGCAGTTTAAATGCGGCTTCAAACGATCCCAGCTGAGAAAGAAGGGTCTTATCTAGCAAAACGATCGGTTATTTTAATTTAAAAAAAAATAATAATAATATTTAAATACTTCTTAATCTCAAACGCCCGTCTTGCCTTTCTGTCCCTGAACGGTGTATTCTGACTCAAGACAGTTAGGGTATGTCAAAAAACTCCAATCCTATTTTCTCGCTCAACTTCAAAAATCATTTCAAAATCATCGCTACAGAAGTACCAACCCAGTCTTTGCAAAGTGAACATGCAAAGAAGATCAAACACCATTAAAGGTGAAGTCCACTTCTAGAACAGATTTTGATCTTCCGAAATGTGGTTTAAATGCAGCTTCAAATGGCTCTTAACGATCCCAGCCGAGGAAGAAGGGACTTATCTAGCGAAATGATCAGTCATTTTTTTTGAAAAATAAAAATTTGTTTACTTTTTAAGCACAAAAGCTTGTGTAGCACAGGCTCTGGGATGTGCGTTCTTGAATGATTCGTTCATTTTGAAAGAATCTTTAATGTGACTCGGGAAGAAAGAGTCGTACAGATTCGTACAGTCACGCATGCGCAACATCCTATTAGGTTCTGTACTGGAATTAGTTCACCTGTTTCGAGTCTTTGGGTTTTGAGAGTCATTTGTTCATCTTATGGGGCTGTCACGTGATGAACGAACGACTCAAACACAAAACCTTGTCAGATAAGAGGTGAGGTGAGCTGATCATAGACTAAAGACCCAGGTAAACAATGAATTAATCTTTTCTGTTTCTTATAGCATTATAGTTTTGTCTTGTTTGTAGTGTTATCAACGTTTGTGTAAGCAGTAGATGTGTTAGGGAAGTAACATGTAACATTTTAATTATATTTTGTTAAAATGAACAAAATGACTCGAAAAAAAGATTCGTTCATTTTGCTGAATGAGACTGAGTCGGTAAAATGATCTGAACTTCCCATCACTACTACGAATCACGTCTAAGTTCATCGTCTGTGTACTCTGGCTCAAAAAGGTTGAGTATGGCAAAAAACTCCATCTTATTTTCTCCTACAACTTCAGAATCGTCCGACATCGTTGTACCTTTTCATTTGTAAACAGCATTTGACTTAATTGCACTTTCTTAGTCTTTGCGCGTTCGCTTTGTAAACACTGGGTCTGTAGTTCAGCCTACGTTTCACGTGACCTTTCGACGTGATTCAATAGTATGTGAACACGCATCCCAGTACCTGTGCTACACAAGCTTTTGTCCTTAAAATTATACAAATTTTAAAAAAAAATTTTCTCCATTATATGCACAAATTATATGCACAAATTTATCTCCATATTATATGGAGAAAATCCTGAAATGTTTTCCACAAAAACCATAATTTCTTTATGACTGAAGACAGAAACACATGAACATCTTGGATGACAAGGGGGTGAGTAAATTATTTGTAAATTGTTGTTCTGGAAGTGGACTTCTCCTTCAACAAAAAAGGTAAAACAGCAATATAGGACGATTTTGAAGTTGAGGGAGAACATGAGATGGGAGTTTTTCGACATACCCTAACCGTCATGAACCAGTAAAAAACAGTCCAGGCAGAGTAAGACAACACGAGCGTTTGACATTAAAAAGTACATAAATTGTATTATTTTTATGAAAATAACCGATCGTTTCGCTAGATAAGACCCTTCTTCCTCAGCTGGGATCGTTTAAAACCGCATTTGGGATCGTTTGAAGCCGCATTTAAACTGTATTTTGAAAGTTCAAAATCAGGGCACCATATCAGTCCATTATATAGAGAAAAATGCTGAATTGTTTTCCTACAAAAAAACAATTTCTTTACATGAACATCTTGGATGGCAAGGGGGTGAGTACATTACATGTAAATCTTTGTTTTGGAAGTGGACTTCTCCTTTAAGTCTGATTTTAATCTATTAAATCATTTGCTTTATAGTTGTTGTTGCACATATGATTCTTCAAAAAAAAATGAAAACTTCTTCAAACGTGTTTCGTCTGTTAAAACATTCATCACACGCCCTGGAATAAAGATCTGATCAAGGCCTTGATCAACCTTCAAAAGGTTTCTGGTATAATGTGTGGACGTTTGATATTGTGTGTGATGGTAATGACGTTTCCCACTTTTTGGGGAAAAAAAGATGGAAAAGCCTTGGACGTGCACAACAGGGTGTCTAAAAGTGAACTAATGTTGAACTTACAGGTAGACATCAAATCTTAACTAAAATTCTCATAATGAAAAAGGTGCATTAAAAATGTTTAAATTGCATGTTGCATGCATGCTTGAATGGTGTTTTTTTTAATGATTTTTTTTTAAAGTACACATTTAAATTAATTCTAAATCTGTGCTTAATAATGTAATAAAATAATTGAATAATAATAATAATAATAATAATAATAATAATAATAATAATAATAATATCAGAGCCTGAACTGCATTAAAAAAAAAAAAAAGAAACTCCAAGGTTAATTTAACTTTCAAAAAACACAAATCCGTACTTATTTTATTTTATAAATATATATAATTTAAGTGCATAAATTTTAAAAACTGCATTTTTAAAAATTGTCAGAATTGCATTTAAAAGGACAAACTAAAAACACAAAGTCATATTTAAATTCCATTTTTTTAAACAAACAAACAAGCAAACGTACTTAAATTATATCCTTTTTTTCTGTGCTTAAATGGTATTAAACGACAAATCCATATCCACATGCAGCGCTTGAACTGCATTTTTAAAAGCACAAATCTTTACACAATTGCACAAAATTGTGCTTAAACGGCATTTTAAAGTGCAAATCCATGGTTAAATTGCCTTTAAAAAAAAAGTGCATTTATTAAATGTACTTATTTTATGTACATAAACTTTTAAAAGAAAACACACAAATCCATGCTTAAATAGAACTTTTATATTTTATAAAAAAAAAAAAAGGGGCAGAAAATTGCAAAGATTGCATTGAAAATTACATTTTCAAAAAGCACAAATAGCACTTGAGTTTAAAAAAAAAAAGCCTAAATTGCACAAACAAAGCTTTCAAATTCGTACTTGAATTGCATTAAAATGTACTTATATATATATATATATATATATGTATGTATGAAGAGTTCAGATGCAAAACCAGCTAAAAGCCATCTCGGTCAAAAATGAGATAATGATACTGAGTGAATGCTCCTGACACATATTATACGCCCATCAAATAGTTTTTCTTCAAACTAAAATACCAGCCTCAGCTCATTCAGAAGTACCGGTGCTTACATAAAAACCTATACATCCGAGCCTGATAAAAATGCATTTTTTAAAGAAAGACGTCAGATGGATTTAGCTGGTTTTCCATCTGAACTCTAATATAATATAATATACATTATATTATATTATTATAAAAAAAATCTTAAATTGAATTGTGCTTAAATTGAATTAAAAAACAAATCCATGCTTAAAAAAAAAAAAGCTACTTATAAATTACTTTAAAAATAAAAATCAGCATGCATGTAGTGTTTCATTTGCATTTTTAAAAGCACAAATGCTTACTTAAATTGCAGCAAAAAAACTGTTCTTAAATTGCATTAAAAAAAAAAGACAAAGGGGAAAAGTTCCCCTAATTGCAGAACCACCCATTTGTGTCCTAGTGTTTCTCTTGGCACATGTGTTATTGCCTCAACAGTTAATTTGTGTCCTTTGGTAATTGCCATTACCACAACAAATGCTTTTTCTTGTAAGTCTCTTTGGCTGTAAAGGGGCTGCCAAAAACACAAACGTAAATGTAAATAAAATTCAATTACCGTCTAGCTCGAGCGTGTACCACGGTTCTCGGTGTTTACTCTGGTAAGCTGCTCCATTCTGGGTGGCTGCCAGAGCTGCTTAATTGCACAGGGATCGTTTTGAGTAATTAGGCAATCGGAATATCCACTAGTTTTAAATAAGGCAAAGGACTAATCTCAGCCGGCAGCCAGCGCTCTGACAGAGGAGATGCAGGATCGCTAGAGTCCCGCGAGAGGCGCTTTAAAGGCCTGTCACCGAGAACTGCTTGTTTTGAGCGATGTGCATTGTACAGCCTCGCGTGTTATCAGCTGACGCATGATGCCATTGGTTTGGGAGTGACACACATTCACAGCTTTATTCAAACAGCTCACGCTCTGCAAGCTAACACAGTTCAGTGTCCTCTGTGGATCCAATATTTCCAGATATGCATTCCTGAGGGACACAATGGCATCTTTCCATATGTCCGTCTACATGCTCGAGGGATTCACTAAGAATTAACTGCATCTGCTGATAGTGTGTCTTTTAAAGGAAGTTCAGTTGAAACCAGGTGCTAAATAACACAACGTTAACATTAGCAGTCAAATAATGCTGATTATCTTGAAAAGTAAGTCTTATTTACATAGAAAAGGCAGCGTGTTTGCACTGAAAACACTTACTAGGTCTTCAATATTCTGGTTAAAGTCACAGCATGCAACCATTTAACAAATTCTATCTATTGAATATCTATCTATTGTCTGCCTATCTATTGAAAATAGATGCTATTTCTTCCCCCATGATAAAAGCTAATAGAACCCAGAATAATTTTTTCCCACAATAAAGCTTATAAACACCCGTAATCGGGAACTATTTTTTCCAAAATAAAGCTTATAAAATCCAGAACCAAGCACGATTTTTTCCACAACAATGTTTCTAAAACCCAGAATCAGAAGCTATTTTTTCCACAGTAAAGCTAAAACCAGAAATTGGAATGAGATTCTAAAACCCAGGAATGGAAATACATTTTCCACAATAAAGCTTATAAAACCTGAAATTGGAATCTTTTTTCCCCACAATAAAAGTTTCTAAAACCTGGAATCGGAACCACTTTTTTTTCCACAAAGCTTCTAAAACCCGGAATCATAAACACTTCTTCCACAAAGTTTTTAAAACCTGGAAATTTAATACATTTATTTATTTATTTTTTCCCCACAGTAAAATTTCTAAAACCTGGAATCATAAACACTTTTTCCACAATCAAGTTTCTAAAACCTGGAATCTGCATCTATTTTTTCCCCACAGTAAAGTTTCTAAAACCTGGAATCGGAACCACTTTTTTCAAAGTAAAGTTTCTAAAAACCGGAATCATTAACACAATCTGAATCAATTTTTTTCCACAAAGCCTCTAAAACCCAGAATTGTAAACACTTTCCACAAGTTTCCAAACCCTTGAATCTGAATTAATTTTTTCACAATGAACTTTCTAAAACCTGGAATCTGAATAATTTTTTTTTCCACACAGCTTCTAAAACCCAGAATCATAAACACTTTTTCCACAAAGGTTTTTAAAACCTGTAAATTGAATACATTCTTCTTTTTTTTCCCCCCACAGTAAAATTTCTAAAACCTGGAATCACAATCACTTTTTCCACAATAAAGTTTTTAAAACCTGGGCCCGTATCCCTAAAGATTCTGAGAATCCTCTCAGAGAGCTCCTAACTTAACCTAAAAATTCCTTGCCAGGAGTTTTAGCTTAGAAGTGATTCCAGAACATTTTCAGTGAACTCTGAGCAAGGAATGCATGGAAAATCCTATCTTAGTGAGGAGGTGTGGTTGACCCCGTTGCTAGGTATGAGTCATCATTTCAAAAGCCGTGATTGGTTGATCCTACAAGTTTGATGAAAATGAACTTTTGGTGATAATGAGCAAAGGATGTACCCTCAAATCAATAAACATAATTATACACTCTAATCTTATGCAGACTGTAATTGTAAATAATATTTCACATTCAAGAAAATATCTGGAAAATGAATAGTAAGCTGTAGGGGTTATAGCCTAACATTAGAATCTAAAAAGTAGGGATGCGTACTGGCCGTATCGGCCGAAATGCTTGCGCGTTTTGTCAGTAAAGCCGGTTCTGTAATCAGCGGTAAATGCCATCAGGTGCGTGATTTCACGTTGAGCCGTATATACTACACACAGCGAGCTGCGCAAATCCATGTTCATTATCAGTGTGAATTTGCGCAGCTCGTCAGTGAACAACGGCTGTGTGTAGTATATACGGCTCAACGTGAAATCACGCACCTGATGGCATTTACCGCTGATTACAGAACCGGCTTTACTGACAAAACGCGCAAGCATTTCGGCCGATACGTTTCGGTGCATCCCTAAAAATATGTGAAAACTTAAGCTCATTACACCCTGTTCAAATAATGATTCGGGTCTTATTTGCTCATATTAATATCCTAGCTGGCATATTTTGTACTTTCACTCCCATATGGACCCCATTGAAAACAAGATGGCCTATCTCAAGGGGCTGTCCTTAATGAAGTAAAAATTACAACATTACAACTCAGTGTGGTCTTAACGAGGGTAACACGGCTCAGCTTTTATCAATGTCTGTGATTGCTGGCTGGTCTATTTATGAATGCTTGTTAACAAATATCCTACAAACACAGAAAATGCACGATCCAATCTTTAGCGTCTCAATAATTCCCTGTCATCCAGTGTTTGCAGGACATCTTTCCTGCCTCCTCTGTTGGCCATTTTGTGCAGCTGCTTAGGGGAACTCCTAAGCCACTAAAAGTCCTCTTCCCTGCTCTTAGCAGATCTCGCCTTAGGAGCCCTTTTAAGTGCTAGGAATCTTGAGGAATAGCTTTTATATTAACTGGGATTTTCGTGTCACTTTTAGGGGAAATTCTAAGAAAACGTCATGACTCTGAGAATTTTCTTAGAATTTGGCCGCTAGGAGCCACTTTTTGCACAAAAATTCTTTAGGGATACGGGCCCTGGAATCTGAATCTATTTTTTCCCCACAGTAAAGTTTCTAAAACCTGGAATCGGAATCAATTTTTTCACAATGAAGTTTCTAAAATCTGGAATCTGAATCATTTCTTTTTTTTTCCCACAAAGCCTCTAAAACCCAGAATCATAAATGAGTTTTCCACAATAAAGTTTTTAAAACCTTGAATCAGAATATATTTTTTCACAGTAAAATTTCTAAAACTTTGAATCAGAATCATTTTTTTTTCCACAATAAAGCTTCTAAAACCAGAAATCGGATACTATTTTTTCTACAAAGTTTCTAAAACCTGGAATCACAATCACTTTTTCCACAATAAAGTTTATAAAACCTGTAATTGGAATCACTTTTTTTTCCACCACAAAGCTTCTAAAACACAGAATCATAAACACTTTTTCCACAATAAAGTTTTTAAAACCTGGAATCTGAATCAATTTTTTTCCACAAAGCCTCTAAAACCCAGAATCATAAATGAGTTTTCCACAATAACGTTTTTAAAACCTGGAATCAGAATCAATTATTTCACAGTAAAATTTCTAAAACTTTGAATTGGAATCACTTTTTTTTTTAAACATTAAAGCTTCTAAAACTAGAAATCGTATACCATTTTTTCCACAATATTATTTTATAACTATAATTATAAAACTCAGAGTTTCGGAGGAATCGCTTAATTTCACAATTAAGTTTCTAAAATTCTAAAATCTAAATCACTTCTTTTTTCCCCACAATAAAGCTTCTAAAACTTGGATGCTATTTCCATAATTTTGCATAATTGCACTAATAAAACCAGATACAGAATCACTTTTTTCCCCACATTACAGCTTCTAAAATACAGAATCAGAATATGGATTACAACTTTCCTTCCCCCAACTCATCCGTGTTGGAGGTTTTGTTGGGATAGTTCAGATTAGCATGTGTGCGTAAAAATGCTTAACCGCATGAATAACCTCGGCTCACAAATGAAACCCCTGTGTGCCGTGCTAACAGTGAAAACCTCCGTGATGTAAATATAAGAGACACGTGACCTTACCTCAGAGCAAACAGTTGACACGCATGCTAATAGCTAATTATGAACTATGGGGATTTATTTACCTGGAAAAGCTATTAGCCTCCCAAGACCTCCATTGCCATCGTCACCAAATTAACTTCCCCGTACAGCTCGAGGGAGGAAGAGCGAGACGCAGAGAGAAAGATCCTGTTGGAAAAAGAGAGGAAAAAGAAACAAACCAAAACCAGTTTGAACCAGCCTAAATTTCAAGATGGACTTAAAGCTGTAGTGTGTCATTTCTGAACCACTAGTGACACCAAACCTACCTGTAACCTGCTTGTTTTTGTGACCTCTGACCTTAAAATAAATAAATAAAACACTTTAATTACACTTTAATTATAACATAATTATAACACAATAAATAAAATAAATAACTAAATAAATAGAACAAACAAAGGAAAAAAAATAACTAACTTAAAATTAAAAAAATAACGACTTGAAATAAATAACTTGAAATAAATAATGTCTTACTATGGCCAAAATATATACCTATTTTAATATAAATTACACTGTGTATAAATAAAAATATAAATATAAATAACATACTAAGGCATTTTATTTATTGTAGTATGAATGGAAAAAAAATGGAATATAAATATTTTAATAGAACAAAACCAAAAACCAAAAATCAAAACACCACCAATAAATAAATAAATAAATAAATAAATAGCCTTAGTATGAATGGGAAATATATACTGTAATATAAATCAAAACACAAATAAATAAATAAAATACATACTAACTTGAAATGAATGTACAAAATATAAAATATAGTCATATAAATCAAAACACTGTGCATATATACAAATAAAATCAAATACTATAATAAAGAAATAAATACCCTGAAATAAAGAAATAAAAACAAACAAATAAATAACTTGAAATAAACAATCACTTTAAATTAAAAAAATAAATAAATAAATATTTTTTTTAAATATAAATCAAAACACTGTATATATAAAATAAATTAAATACTATAAATAAATACCCTGAAATAAATAAATAAAGAACAAACAAATAAATAAATTGAAATAAATAACTTAATAAATAAATAAATAAATAAATCCTTAGTATGAAATGGACAAAATATATAAATATTGTAATATAAATGTATAAATATAATAAACATATACACTATAAGTATAATAAATAAAACACTTTATATGTAAATATAAAATTAAATACTAGAATAGTATAATATTTTAATATCAGTAAATAAATAAAATGCCTTAGTATACATGCATAAAATACCTTCAATTCTTGGAGTTTGGGTTTGGGTCTGGGTCTGCCTGTTTTGCCCAAACAATGGAAGACAGAACAAGGGAAACCTGTTTGAAAACAAGTAAATAATATAATTTAAGGACTAAAAGTCTATATATTATTATATAGAGATCTGCTTTCCATACAATCACTATGTTTCACTGTCACATGACCTCATTACATTGCATAATTATTATCTGGGAAGTAAAAAAAAAAAATGCCTACTTTGCATGTACAAGGTAGAGGATTGCATTGCATTGAGGTGTATTAGATACTGTATCCCACGGATTTTGAGTCAATATTTACAAAATTATCCTCAAATAGTGCTTTTTTTGCTCAAAAACCAAGGTGTATGAGCTCAGATCAATGATGCCAACAATCAATCAGTTCCAAAAATAAATACAAAACCTGTTTTGGTGATGATATGGCATATATTTACAAGCAATTTTTAAAAGGTGGGTCATTTTAGGTTAGTTTGGGGTTGGAATACTTATTTTGTCCAAACATTGGAAGACAAAAGGAGGGAAAACTGTTTGAAAACAATTATTGTTATTATTGAAATTACATTATTTTTGAAATTTTCACAAGTTAGTTATGACAGACTTCATTTTTTGTGTGAACTATTCCTTTAACTGGTACCTTCAAGGTGGTCACCAGCTGAACTAGCTGGTTTAGGTTGGGTTTTTCAGCATGAGGAGAAGGGAAAAAAGCGAATGATCGAGAGAGAAATTTCAAGAGCGATAAAGAGATACAAAGAGATCAAGTGGGCGCTGAGGGAATGGGCTCTTTGAGGCATGACTGCTCCAGGTAGCTGAAGGTGTCAAGCGGGCTGAAGCAAGTCCAGACAGGGCCATTATCTCTGATCCAGCGCGTTCCCTCCTGACCGAGCCCGGATCCACGGCGAGAGAAAGAGAGGGAGAATTTAACCCACCGCCGTGATTTCATTTCTCTACGTGACTGATTATTTCCCTGACTGAACAGTCCTGTCAAAAGTCCTTTGGCGCAAGCAGACATATTAAGGAGATCGATTTCCCCCGGACGCTCGAGGCGCCAGACCTCAGGACCACTTAACACCTGCGTGAGAGCGGACGGACTGCACTTTACCTGTAACCTTGATGTCAAGCTGGAAAAAAGGCTATTTGGAAACAAGAGGCTTTTATTTAGATCCTTTAAGTGTGCTGCCTGCTCTGCTTTATATGTACACCGTGTACCAGAAGCAGCTTTTCAAAACATGAAAAGCACAAATTTCACCAAAGAGCAGATCTATATTAATTATTTTTCCTTTTTTGAATGTGCTCTTAAAAGCAGCCAAGCTTCTAGGTATCAAATTAATGTTACATAAACATGAATGTCAGTGCACTTATAATATTTACAAATGGCATAAGTAAAAACAAGATTATAAACGCAGTCTGCTGTAAATCCTCTAGTTCCTGTCCTCCTGGGAAGCTTTTACTTAAAGAAATAGTTCACTTAAAAATGTACTCACCCTCAGGCTATCCAAGATGTAGATGAGTTTGTTTCTTCATCAGATTTGAAGAAATGTAGCATTACATCACTTGCTCACCAATGGATCTTCTGAGGTGAATGGGTGCCGTCAGAATAAGAGTCCAAACAGCTGATAAAAACATCACAATAATCCACAAGTAATCCATACCACTCCAGTTCATAATTTATCTTGTGAAGCAAAAAGCTGCTTGTTTGTAAGAAACAAATCTATCAAGATTCTGTTAAAGGTAAATGTTCTTCATGCATAAAATTCAAAACCAGTGAACACTGCAAATAATGTTGTATCCCACAGTACAATGTTCTCAACCTTAAAGTCTGAAAATAAATGTGACCCTGGACCACAAAACCAGACTTAAGTAAAACGCGTATATTTGCAGCAATAGCCAAAGGTACATAGTATGGGTCAAAACTATCTATTTTTTTTATATGCCAAAAATCATTAGGATATTAAGTACAAATCATGTTCCACAAAGATATTTTGTAAACGTCCTACTGTAAATATGTCAAAACTTAATTTTTAATTAGTAATATGCATTGTTAAGAACTTCATTTGTCAACTTTAAAGGCGATATTTAGATTTTTTTGCACCCACAGATTCCAGATTTTCAAATAGTTATATTTCGACCAAATATTGTCCTATCCTAACAAACCATCAATGGAAAGCTTATTTAGTCAGCTTTCAGGTGATGTATATAACTCAAATTTAAAAAAATTACCCTTATGACTGGTTTTGTGGTCCAGAGTCACAAATTTCAATTATGATTTAAAAAAAAAAAATAAAACAGATTATTTGATTTGATGTGATTTATTTGATTTGATATTATTTGATTCGTCTGCCAAAAGATTAAACACTTCCCCAAAAATTAGATTCAAAAAAGTACAATAACAATTACATTTTACCAACTATTTATAACTTTACCAGACTCAATTAAACAACATAGGTAGTTCATATCACCTCATGTTAGTTTGACTATCAGAAGCAGCAGCAGTTTAGGACCAAAATGCAGCTTTTATTATTAATAAAAACAAAAACAAAATCCAGAACATGAGAACTTGAATAATTAGAAACAAAGACTCACCAATCATACAGCAACAAACCACACGACCTGAAGAAAAAATACAAGAAAACATGCTGAATTAACAAGACTAACAACAAACACCCAGACGCAATTAGACAGAGATAAATTAGCAATTTCAAAATAAAAGACACGCTTAAAAATAAAGGTTCCAAAGGATTTGCAATAGAAGAACCATTTTTGGTTCCTCAAAGGACCTTTTAGCAAACAGTTCTTAAAAGAACCATTTTGTGTGTGTGAAGAACATTTTAATGATTTAAAGAACTTTTTTGTTACAATAGACCAGTTATCGGTTTGTAAACATTCGGGATGCGCGAATCATGGTTGCAGAAAACTCCGGAGAGATAGCCTTTATGGCTAGAGAATTACACGGACAAGATACAAAATAGTTAGATTTAAAAATATTATAGATTCTATTGATTAGATGTAATTTTCAAAATGTTCTCCGTATATTACAAGATCTTGTCACCCAGCGATAAGAACTGTTATTCAACGAAACTGGCGTTAGATAGTGGGATGGTTTTACAGATCCGAGTCTGTTTTTTTGTGGGCGGAGCCGATCTCGTGGCAGAAAATGACAGTTTTTAAGTGGCAGTCTATGGAGCCATGGAATAAAATAATTTTTAAAAAAGGTAAATTTGATTTTAAATTTAAAAATTCTGACTTTATTCTCGCAATTCCGTGATTATATTTCACAATTCTAATAAAGAAAAACAACTCTTCATTTTCTCTTATTGCTTTTTTCCCCCCTCAGAATTGATTCACTATTTTTGAGTTAAATCGAGTTAAATCTTAATTAGGAGATATAAACTTGCATTTGCGAGAAAAAAGTCAGAATTGTAAGATAAAATAAATAATTGTTAATAGTAATATACAATACATCCCCTATGAACAGCATATGTGAATATTATGTAGACCTATTGTTTAAATCAAATATATGCTTTAAAAGTAGAGTAATCATAGCAGTTTTCATCCATAGTATGTCCATTTAAACGTCTGTGTTTAGCTTCAAATGGCATTATTTGCATTTTGACATCAAAAGGCACACAAAAAAAATTCTCTTATTCCATGGATTTTACCCATTTATCTCCACTTGTTAGCAGTGTTTTTCTGCAACCAGTATAGGCGTGTAACTCCAATTCCAAATTTCACCAATTTCAAAAAATAACTTTTATTTTTAAGAGTGCAAACAAAGCACACTGAATCTGTACTACAAACAACATACATTTTGTGCAGCATGTATTGTAAGCTGTGAGCATGCATATTTCCTTTTTTGTTTCCCAGTATGCAGTACACTCGTACTAGACCCTAAATTGTTTATCACTGCATACTTTTACCTTCTTGTTTTATTTCAGAACTTCAAATGTCCAGTAAAAGTGAGTCTACATGAACTATACATGTAAATTGTAGTGCTTTATCATTGCAGAAGGTAGGCTTGTCACGTATCAGCAGCTGTTGACAGCATGTTATATTTTCAGGAGAAGGTGCTGACATTTAATCGAACATGCAACTTTGTTTCCTAGTTTAAAAAACAAACACAAAAGCACACAAACACACACTCGCCCACTCTTTCCCACCACGTACACACTCATGGTTGGATCCACCTGATTGCGTTTGATTTTTCAAATCCAGTTGTGGATGTGACAGATAAAAGGGTGTGATGCACTTCTGGGCCTCTTTGTGCCCGTATTAGAGCTTAAAACCTCCCGTCCAAAATGCTGCGTGTAAATATTTGATGCTGCTGCAGCTCATTCTGGGCTCTTCTGGAGAGTTCTCCATGTGTGGTTTGAGCACTCCAGGCTAAAAGCTACAAGTTACAAAAAGACAAATACAAGGAAACGGCTTATGAATTAGAAATCATACCATGTGCTGTAAAAGCACATGGCCCGTCATCAGCTCAGATTGTGTTTTTAGTGGAACATTCAGAGCAGACGCTCATAACCACCTGCATACTGTATGCAAAAAATGTGACGCGTCCTCCTGCACACATATTGACAAGAATTAACACAACCGATGGATGGATGGATGGATAGATAGATAGATAGATAGATAGATAGCGAACAAATGAATAAATGAATGATAGAATGAACGAACTAATGATAGATAGACAGATAGATTGATAGATAGCGAACAAATAAACGAATAAATGAATGATAGAATGAACGAACGATAGATAGATAGATAGATAGAATGATCAATAGATAGATAGATAGAATAGCGAACAAATAAATGAATGATAGAATGAGCGAGCGATAGATAGATAGATATAGATAGATAGACAGACAGACAGACAGACAGATAGCGAACAAATAAGCGAATGAATGATAGAATGAGCGAACAAATGCTAGATATAGATAGATAGATAGATAGATAGATGATAGATAGATAGATAGATAGACAGATAGACAGCAAACCAATAAGAGAACAAATGAATGATAGAATGAACAAGCGATAGACAGATAGATAGATAGAATGATCAATAGATAGATAGATAGATAGATAGCGAACAAATAAACAAATAAATGAATGATAGAATGAACGAACGATAGATATATAAATAGATAGATAGACAGACAGATCGATAGCGAACAAATAAATGAATAAATGAATGATAGAATGAACGAACAAATGCTAGATATAGATAGATAGATAAATAGATGATAGATGATAGAAAGATAGATAGACAGATAGACAGCAAACAAATAAGAGAACAAATGAATGATAGAATGAACAAACGATAGATAGATAGATAGAATGATCGATAGATAGATAGCGAACAAATAAACGAACAAATGAATAATAGAACGAATGAACGATAGACAGATAGACATATATAGATAGATAGATAGATATAGATAGATAGCGAACAAATAAGCAATCAAAGACAGACAGATAGATAGATAGAGATAATGAATAAGCAAACAAATGAAAGATAGAACAATAAAACAGTAGATGGATAACGAACGAATAAGCAAACAAATGAATAATAGATAGCTAGATAGATAAATCGATAGATAAATCGATAGATAAATCGATAGATAAATCGATAGATAGATAGATAGATAGATAGATAGATAGATAGATAGATATGTAGGTGTATATGTCGAATGATGCATTATTTCCACTCATTTATTCTTCTGTCTCTGTTATTTCATCTGCTGTAACGCTTTTATTCCCCTCCAGGGTTTAATAAAGTTGTATCTTCTCTTATCTAACATCCTCAGATAACCATCATTTACCACTGAAACAGAGCATTAAAACATGCAATGCACACGCAAACACCGCCTCTCATTTCCCAGCACAGGAGAGGTTATCAGCTTCCGCTTCCCGAAATAATGCAGTATGCTGGAGATCCGTGTCTGTTTTAGAGGAGAGATTCATGAACGTGTTTGCTTTACCATAGCCAGAGGCCTCAGGGACGCGTCGCTCTGACAGAGACAAAGTGACAGGCGACTGAAGAGGACGCTGGGAACAGAGGGAGGCTTGTGTAGTGTCAGGCGTTCACTCTGTGATCAACGGCCGGCCCTCGGACCCCTCACCCGTCTCGCGCTCGGGTACGCGTGCACGCTCGGTCAAGGAAAAGCATGATCAACTTCCGCGCTAAAGCCCTGCGGAAACAGCAGGCGAAGCCGAGCGGAACGAGAGACATTTACGCTGTTTGGACAGAGCCGGGGGAGATTCGTCCTCCCAGGTGGTTGATACTGTGTGTTTTTCACTCTAAACTGAAGGATTTTTCTCTCGCAGTGACAAAGCTGTTCCAGTCATCGCCCGAGGACCTGGTCTTACATGACATGGCCTCTTTTCTTCTACTCTCCATCAGTTTCTCCCCTGTACCGCAGCATTCAGTATGCTGTTTCTTCTTACATTCTCCTAACTTTCATTTTTACTGCCATTCAACTGTCATTTTGACTATCAGCAAAAAGTATGGCCCACATTTCAGGACCCTTAGACCATAAACCACTACTGTGTCACGTAAAATGGCTTATCACACTTTCTGTGTCATTTTATGTCATTCTGAAACAGATCACACTACAATATTAGAGAAATAATTAAAATAATGGCTTGGCGCTTTATAAAACAGGATAAAGTGTAAATAGAGTCTGTAACCGCAATTTCTATGTATAAAAAAAAAAAAAGATTCATGTATGTTTTTTTTTTTTAAATAATAATAATTTATTTTATTAATCGACAATAACATGATCTAATGCAGTGAATTACAGACATTCAGAATTAGAAACTAATAAAATAACTAATATATTTCAATAACTGATTTTTCAAATTTGTACAGTTGAAGTTTACATACACCTTGCAGAATCTGCAAAATGTTAATTATTTTACCAAAATAAGAAGGATCATAAAAAATGCATGTTATTTTTTGTTTGGTATTCACCTAAATAAGATATTTCATATAAAATACATTCACATATAGTCCACAAGAGAAAATAATAGCTGAATTTTAAAAAATGACCCCGTTCAAAAGTTTAAATACGCTTGATTCATAATACTGTGTTGTTACCTGAATGATCCACAGCTGTGTGTTTTTGTTTAGTGATAGTTGTTCATGAGTCCCTTCATGACTCCCTTCATGAGTATCCTTCAGGTACGACAAATTCTTTGATTTTTCAGCATTTTTGTGTATTTGAACCCTTTCCAACAATGACTGTATGATTTTGAGGACAACTGAGGGACTCATATGCAACTATTACAGAAGGTTCAAATGCTCACTGATGCTCCAGAAGGAAAAACCACGTATCCAGGGGGGTGAAAACTTTTCGAATTTGAAGATCAGGGTAAATTTAACTGATTTTGTCTTCTGGGAAACATGTAAGTATCGTCTGTTGCTTATGAAGTTATTTATGCAAAATAATAAAAATGTACACATCCTCATTCCGTCAAAAAGTTTACACTTCTGGCTCTTATTGCGTGGTTTTTCCTTCTGGAGCATCAGTGACCGTTTGAACCTTCTGTAATAGTTGCATATGAGTCCCTCAGTTTTCCTCAGTGTGAAAAGATAGATCTCAAAATCATATAGTCACTGTTGGAAAGGGTTCAAATACACAAAAATGCTGAAAAATCACAGAATTTGTTGGACCTGAAGGATTTTTCTGAAGAACAGCAGGCAGTTTAACTGTTCAGGACAAACAAGGAACTCATGAACAACTATCACAATTAAAAAAAAGAAAAGAAAAAAAAAAAGCTGTGGATTATTCAAGTAAAAACAGTGTTAAGAATCAAGTGTATGTAAACGTTTGAACCGGTCATTTTTATAAATTCAACTATTATTTTCTCTTGTGGACTATATGTAAACATCTTTTATGTAAAATATCTTTTTCAGCTCAGTACTAGACAAAAAAATAACATACATTTTGTATGATCCCTCTTATTTTGGTCAAATATTTAACATTTTGCAGATTCTGCAAGGTGTATATAAAATTTTGACTTCAACTGTATGTTCTTACACTCAAATTGCAATCTACATCCTATTTGTTCCCTCAATTCAAATTCATTCCAAAGTCAGGAATAGAATTGGAATGACTGGGAGAATTTATTTAATTGCAATTCAAACAAATTCCTTGCAGCCACAAGTTGTAAACCTTTAAACATTAGGGTTTTTTTTTTTTTTGAACTTTCAAATGTTTTTCAAGTCAATATTCAAAGTTTGATTTGAATTTCAGTCCAGTTTAATTGTACTTTTAATTGCATTTCTGCATCCTTTGCTGCATCAGTTTAATTTCAATTCAAACTGATCAACTGAATGACAGAAAGAATTTATTAAATTGCAATTCAAAGAAATTCAATGAAGCCATAAGGCCAATAAACATACCAACATCAATATTTTACAAACTTTTCTCCCAGAACTACATTCAAAGTTTGTTTTTATATTTAAAAACTACATATGAACTTATTTGAGATTTCATTTTATTTTATTTCTAATTCAAACTGCAATTCTGCCTCTATTTAAATTCAAATTGAGGAATTGAATTAGAATGACAGGAAGAATTGAATGAAATGCTATTCATAGAAATTAAATTTGGCCAATAAACCTGCAATCCTTCACATTTTTTGTACTTATATTCAAATTCAAATTGTAACTCTGGATCCTATTTGCTGCTTCAATGCAAATTCAGGATTTTTAAATTTTTTAATTTTAAAGGCATTTTAAATTCAGTTCTGAATGATGCACAGCCTTGCTACTTACCGCTTCTTCAGCAGTGGACGTCGAGGTAACAGGTATGCTAATGCAGCGACTGAGTGGGCGGGGTGCCAGCGGGAAGGATCCGCCTCCAGCAGGTGGTTGGGTAGCAGTGGTGCTCATTGGTTCTTCCTTAGGGCATAAACACATACACACACACAGTGTGCAACTATGCAGACTTCTCCTGCAGGCCCAGGGCTTCCTCGCAGGGGTGACAAGCGCTGACTGAGAACTCTGTAATTGGAATGACCCTGAACTCTCTCTCTCTCTCTCTCACACACAGATGCACACACACACTCCTCGTCTCCCGCTTTAGATAGATTGTCAAACTCCCAAACTCCCGCTGCTCATTTGCTGATGTGCATGACCGTGTCCAAGAGGCAGCCGCACTTGAGACGCAACCAAATTGATGGAACTTCAGTAAATGCGTGTGTGTGGGCTCTTACACGAGGAGGGGACGTAAAGTGATTTGTGATATGACACGCTCTGCTCGAGTAAGAGGGAATGGAGTGTGTTTCTCGGGTCTTTGGGAATCATTCCGCACCTGTTACAGAAGCCCGACACACGCGCTAGTTCAGCACTTTTTATATAAGAGTGAAATCTAATGAAATCTGACAGGTTAGACCACCGCACACTCAATTTTTTGCAAGTCAGTCAGAGTCAAATCTCAAGTCTTCGCCCTTGTGTTTTGATGGAAAAGTCGCGCTGGAAAAGTCTTGACTCAGACCTTGCTAATAAATTGTTGCTGAATAAACCATGTCTTCTTAAAATGTATTAGCTCTACTAAAAAAATATACCCAACATGGCTAGTAAAATAGGCAAAAATCAAGAAGCCAAACCATATTATAGAGTTTCCCAAACTGGGGTTTGTGAGCTGATGAAAAGCTAATGGTTAAATAAATCATTAAAATGTAAAATTTGTTCTAAGTTAAAAACAATAAAAATTAAATGCTTAATAAAAATTATAAAAAAATGTATATTGTATACCTACGTCATGTGATGATTACTCGCCAGAGAAGCAGGATTATTGAAAGATTTATCATTGAAATATTAACTTTAAGGAGGACTTTAAGAAAGTATTTTAGCTCAAGGGCTTCGGCTGCCAAAAAAAAGTTTGGGAAACTCAATTTTGGAAAAAGAAACTTTATAAGATATCTCTGACTATAAATTTTAAAGCCACTGGAAAGCACTCATAAAACTGCACTGCTTACCCTTTGGTCAAATCATTGGGTTATCATCAATAAATAAAAAAAAAATAAATGCAACAAACAATACATGGCACAAACAGGTTAGAAATGGGTTACTTCAAACAACCCATTATTTAGATTTATAGCAATTATCTAAAATTTAAAGGTCATTAACATCAGATATTTTATTTACAAAATAACAGATATTACAGTTAGAAAAGGCAATGACCTAAAATCTGGTGCTAAATTTTAACCAAACGAATTGGCGAAATACAACCTTGCTTCTTATTTGCTGGTTTAGGGGGAAAAATATCTCTAAGTAGTCTCAAGACTATTTCATGCAAATTTCTTCGAAAACAAAAGTGATGAAATTCAGAATAAAGGCCCATTTACACCAAGAACGACCAAGAAGAATAACAACGTGTGTCACGGGTAGTCCAAAGATGAAGATGAAGATGATGAAAACTAAAACAAGGTTTATTAATGAACGCCAAAATACTCAAAAGGCGTAACAGTGTGCGTAAAACACAATCAATACCAGACAACCAAAGAGTGAGCAAACAGGAACTTAAGTACAAATCAAATTAATGAATTAATGATTAACACCTGAGCTGATTAGATGAATTACCATGACAACCGAAAAGTGGCGGGAAAACAGAACAAAGGAGAACATGTGACTAAAGACAACCAATCAGAAGTCCATGAAAAAAAAACTAACAGTCCATAATAAAAATAACAGAATTTGTGACAACGTGCAGTAAATGGTAAAACTGTTTGCACTACAAGCCAGTGTGTTCATAATTAAGATAATAAATTAATATAATATGGTAAGACACACCAATTTTCAATATCAAGCAGCAAAATGAGTTGTTTTGTACAGCTTAAAATAGCTGGACGCCAATGAGACTGGAAGCCACACCCAAAAGATTTACAAACACCCACATCCACTCTTACAGGAAAAATAAGGTGGATATTAGCGTCCACACAAACTGACAATTGACCATAGTCAGGTGTTTCACAAAAGAAATAAAATCTAACAGGTTTGGAATGACACAAGGATGATTAAATGATGACAAAACGCTCATTTTGGGTGAAGTAATCCTTTAAAAATGTCTTTATGCCGTGTCCTAACTAAACAGTCCCGACGTAATGGCATTTTATGACAATTGTGACTTTGGGCCCTATCATACACTCAGCGCAATGTGATGCCAGGTGTGATGCAGGTGTTTTTTGCTAGTTTCAGCCTGACCCAGTTATAATTTTCACGTCCAGATCCATGTCATTCAAATAGCAAATGCACTTTTGCCAATTTGTGCGCCCATGGGCGTGCTGGTCTGAAAATGAGGCGTATTCAGGGCATTGTTTTTTTATTTAAAGGTCGCATTAGTAATACGCGCCTATAGCAGGTGCACAACATGCATACACTCTGCTTATTAATGCAGTTTAAATGCGGATATTGCCATTGGAAAATGACATTGACATGACAATGAAATTTTCATTTCATGGGGGACAACTGGGACCAAAACTCGAATCAACTTGGAAGAGCTTTAACACTGTCGCTCAGTACGAACGCCTGGTTTTCTCCCACAAAAAAGACCTTTCGTTTGTCACACATCTGAGCTACAAATGCTGATTTTAGCAAGACATCTGTCATTCTACTTGTACTTTGAGGCAGTATACATTTTTTTTCTCTCGTTTCAGTGCGTATTTAGAAGTTGTCAGGATCCTGCTGGTGAGGTTCTGGTTACAGACCACCTATTCCATCTGCCTCTCACCTTGCTGTCAGACTCGGCGAGCGCACGGCGACGCTTCCCTCCCAATCACGTCCTTATTCCAGAGTCTCATCTTTATTCTGTGGAAAAGCATCTGTTGATGGATTTTTGGTTAGCAGCGCTTGTAAACGCATCATTTTTTTTGCTTCACTGTGTTGCATTTAATTAGGAATTCCACTTTTTCTTGTGTTTTCGAGGAGCTCTTCAAACAGCACGCACTGGGCCATCGAACAGATATAATTTTACATTTAAATTGAATCTTCTGTTTGAGTAATTGGGCCAATCCCACATCGTTATTTCCCCTGAAACTGCCACGCACAGAAGCACCGACTCAGTTTATCTGGAGATTTGTATACGTGTTATTATTTTATCATGCGGAGCGTAATAATTCTCTCTCTCTTTGTTCGAGATGGCAGCCGTCCATCCGCACGTTTTCGGCCACCGGATTTACCAGAGGTGATGGAGCTGTCAGAGCTGCTGTACTCATTCGTCACCAGTCATGTCTCTGCTTTGGAGCTGAAGAAAGGAGGAAAAGCAAGGGACGGAAATGAATTCTCTTCACCCTGCTGGTGAAATGTCAGGGAGTGCAGCCGGTTAGCGGCGACAATGAGGGCCCTTATCACCTGCTAATTGAAATCCAATGAGGTGTGAAAGAAGCCTTTAAAAAAAATTCACAATCAACAGGACCATCACACACAGCCACAACCAGAGAGAGTAATTTCATTTTGACATCTCTCCCTCTTGTTAAAGATCCATCGCTGCCAATTATGGCGTGAGATTGGGTTTCACGGCGCGCCTCGGTCTGCAGCAGCATCCAACCGACCCTGAATCGCTGTTATACGGGCAGAATTTACACTAAGACCCGAAACCTGTGCTAATAAGGGCACCTGCTATTCAAACTAACATGCTACACATGCACTCTTTGGTTTTGAATGGGACCGATATGACAACAGAAAACCGGAGTTTGAATCCGGCCTGTAAAGGAAAAGAAAATTTTTTAGTTTAAAATGGCTTTGGCGCATCGGTTTTCAAGTTGATATTGAAATCCAAATCCAATGCAAACTTTCAAAATTCTCCAAAATGTAAGATTTATTCTTCTAATGTTTTTGGAGATAACTACCAATGTAGTTCTACATTGTTTAAGGGTCGGCACAATTTAAAAATAAAATAAAAAGCAGGCCTAATAATACTTTAATTTAGCAAGGATGCAATAAATTAATCAAAATGACAGTAAAGACATTTTATTATTCTACAAAAGATTTCTATTTCAAATAAATGCTGTTCTTTTGAACTTTCTGTTCAAAGGATTCTGAAAAATAAAATCTAGAGTAATAAAAAAATAGCATCTCGGTTTCCATACAAATATGTATAAAAATATGAAGCAGCATTACTGTTGTCAACATTGATAATAATCAGAAATGTTTCTTGAGCAGCAAATCAGCATATTAGATTGATTTCTGAAGGATCATGTGACACTTAAGACTGGAGTAATGATGATAAAAATTCAGCTTTGCATCACAGAAACAAATTCCATTTTACTATATTCACAAAGAAAACAGTTATTTGAAATCGTAGTAATATTTCACAATATTACTGGTTTTACTGTAACTGCACATCTTTGTTCATCTTATGGGGCTGTCACGTGATGCTGATTTTGCTAAAATGAACAAAATGACTCAAAAAAAAAGATTTGTTCATTTTGCTGAACAAGACTCAAAGGTCCAAGTTGGTAAAATGATCTGAACTTCCCATCACTACTACGAGTCACGTCTAAGTTCATCGTCTGTGTACTCCGGCTCAAAAAGGTAGAGTATGTCAAAAACATCTTATTTTCGTTTGTAAACAGTGTTTGACTTACTTGCACTTTCTTAGTCTTTGCACGTTCGCTTTGTAAACACTGGGTCTGTAGTTCCGCCTACGTCCACGTGACCTTTCGACGTGATTCAATAGTACGTAGCGTCGTGAACACGCATCCCAGAGCCTGTGCTACTAGAGCTTTTGTGCTTAAAAAGTATACAAATTTTCATTTTAAAAATGACCGATCGTTTCGCTAGATAAGACCCTTCTTCCTCGGCTGGGATTGTTTAGAGCCATTTGAAGCTGCATTTAAACTACATTTAAATCGGGGCACCAATGAAGTCGATTATATGGAGAAAAGTCCTGAAATGCTTTCCTCAAAAACCATAATTTCTTCACGACTGAAGACAGAAAGACATGAACATCTTGGATGACAAGGGGGTGAGTAAATTATTTGTGAATTGTTGTTCTGGAAGTGGACTTCTCCTTCAAGAGTGAATGTACTGTATATGAAGTGATTCTCATGATAGAAACAGCCAGAATCACAGGCCTGCCAGTTTCAACGGTTATTTATAGCAATACAACTACAGCTAATTATCAAGACAAATGGTTGTATGATGACTCTATCTTGGGACAGGGCTTGTAAAATCGTGACGCCCGTTTACCGCACCTGAACATATGCCCGCAGCATGCGTGTTGCATGCCGTTCTTACACATCTCTGTACCTATTAAGAGTTATATATCAGGTGGATTATGTGCCGTGTGCGTTGAACAGGTGTCTGACTGTCACAACTGATGCAAGAGAATCTGTTGTGCGATCCGCCTGCGTGAAAACTCTCGCTTCTCGTCCTCAGCTCGAGTCTGCGCGTCGTTCCTGTTGCCTGGCCATCCCATACGCTTACTGACATGTTTGTTGACATGAAATATTCAACAGTGGCGTCGAGCCGACGGCGGCGCGTGGATGATCTCCAGAGACTCTGTTATGACGCCTCGCAGTGTGTGCGTGTATGTAACATTGATTAGGATGTTGCCTGCAAAGTGCAGGTTTCAGGTTTAATAAGAACAGGCCCGGGCGGATGAACGGGCTTTTAGACTGAACACTTTGATTCAGAGTTTTTTTACAAGGAGCCTGTGGCTGAAGACAATGACTCAACAATTCATGGATATTTCATTCATTCCCATAAAAAAGGCAGCTTGGGTTTAACAGCACAAAAAAAACTGATGTAAAACCAGTGAAGGATCATGTGACTCTGAAGACTGGAGTAATAATGATGAAAATTCAGCTTTGATCACAGGAATAAATTACATTTTACAATTCACATAGAAAAATATAAAAATATTTCACAATATTACTGATTTTTCTGTATTTTTGCTCAAATAAATGCAGCCTTGGTGAGCAGAAGAGACTTTTTAAAAGAATCTTAATGACCCCAAACTCTTGAATGGTACATTAACTTAACAGCAATAATATCAAGTATAAATATGAAAGTTACCAATAGGAAGTGTCAAGATGCTCTGGCCTCTACGTCTCAATCAAAAAGCCTCTTCAATGTGTGTCAGTGGTGGAAACCTGAAAGTAAAACAAACATAAATCTGGTTGTGGAAACGATTTCATGCAAAAGAGAAACAGATCTTCTCTAGAGCCTCAACAATGCCTCAAATTGTTCTATCACAGATCTCAATTTGTCATCAGTATGATTTCTTTTAAGAAATTAACATTTTTATTCACTAAGGATGCATTAAATTGATCAAAAGTGACATTAAAGACATTTATAACGTTACAAAAGATTTCTATTTCAACTAAATGCTGTTCTTTACAACTTTCTGTTTATCAAAGAATCACAAAAAAATAAAATGCATCATGGTTTCCACAAAATATGAAGCAGCACAATGGTTTTAAGCACTGGTAATAATTAGAAATGTTTTTTGAGCAGCAAATCAGCATATTAAGAGTGATTTCTGAAGGATCATGTGACACTGAAGACTGAAGTAATGATGCTGAAAATTCAGCTTTGTTCACAGGAATAAATTACATTTTACCATATATTCAAACAGAAAACAGCTATTTGACATTGCAATAATATTTCATAATTGTACTGTTTTTACTGTATTTTTAATCAAATAAATGCAGCCTTGGTGAGCAGAAGAGACATTTTTAAAGACCCCAAACTCTTGAATAGTAGTGTACATTAAAATAACAGCAATATTATCAAATGTGGAAAATGAAAGCTACCATTGGGATACGTCAAGATGCTCTGGCCTCTACGTCTCAATCAAAAAGCCTCTTCAGTACTGGTTGTACTATAATACAATTTAATGCACGTTTATTGCACGTTTTTCACTAAAGACGCATTAAACTGATCAAAAGTAACATTAAAGACATTTATATTGTTACAAAAGATTTCAGTGTTTTCAATCATTTCAACCAAATGCTGTTCTTTCGAACTTTCTTTTCATCAAAGGATCCCAAAAAATAAACTGTACCATGGTTTCCACAAAAATATGAAGCAGCACAACTGTTTGCTGCTCAACTCTTGAAACTGGAGTAATGATGCCGAAAATTCAGCTTTGATCACAGGAACAAATTACATCTTAACATATATTTTGATAGAAAACAGCTATTTCAAATTGTAATAACATTTCCTAATTTTATAGTTTTTACTGTATTTTTGATCAAATATTAGGATTGTATTTTTTGATCGCAGCCTTGGTGAGCAAAAGCATGTTTCCCCTGATGTTTCAAACTGTCCTATCAATCTGCAATCAAAACTCAGAGATCTCAAAATGAACTTATACATTTCTCACCAAATTCCCTCAAGGTCAAATGACCTGAGCGGTTCTCCAGCGTATGAAAGCGTAACCTCTGAGCAATAAGCCGTTCCTCTGGGTGTGTGTCGGATCTCTGTAGAGCGCGATGAGTACAGCGGATTGATCTGATTGCGGTATAGCCGGTGGTTTGTGATGATAAAGCCAATAAAGTGCTCTCTTCCGTCTGTAGGATCGGCCTCATATCAGATCAGCTCAGCCTTAATCCGCACAAGTTCAACGTAATGCGTCCGCCTTGCGCCTCCGGCCCTCTGGTTCATCAACAAGTCCAGACTCGACTTCGTTCGCTGCTGGGTTGATTGCACTCGTACACGGAATCCAGCAGTCAATCTCCTGCACAAATCTGCTGAAATCTGTAAATTCAACCTGTGAAAGACATACAGTGGGTACGGAAAGTATTCAGACCCCCTTAAATTTTTCACTCTTTGTTATATTGCAGCCATTTGCTAAAATCATTTAAGTTCATTTTTTTTCTCATTAATGTACACACAGCACCCCATATTGACAGAAAAACACAGAATTGTTGACATTTTTGCAGATTTATTAAAAAAGAAAAACTGAAATATCACATGGTCCTAAGTATTCAGACCCTTTGCTCAGTATTTAGTAGAAGCACCCTTTTGATCTAATACAGCCATGAGTCTTTTTGGGAAAGATGCAACAAGTTTTTCACACCTGGATTTGGGGATCCTCTGCCATTCTTCCTTGCAGATCCTCTCCAGTTCTGTCAGGTTGGATGGTAAACGTTGGTGGACAGCCATTTTTAGGTCTCTCCAGAGATGCTCAATTGGGTTTAAGTCAGGGCTCTGGCTGGGCCATTCAAGAACAGTCACGGAGTTGTTGTGAAGCCACTCCTTCGTTATTTTAGCTGTGTGCTTAGGGTCATTGTCTTGTTGGAAGGTAAACCTTCGGCCCAGTCTGAGGTCCTGAGCACTCTGGAGAAGGTTTTCGTCCAGGATATCCCTGTACTTGGCCGCATTCATCTTTCCCTCGATTGCAACCAGTCGTCCTGTCCCTGCAGCTGAAAAACACCCCCACAGCATGATGCTGCCACCACCATGCTTCACTGTTGGGACTGTATTGGACAGGTGATGAGCAGTGCCTGGTTTTCTCCACACATACCGCTTAGAATTAAGGCCAAAAAGTTCTATCTTGGTCTCATCAGACCAGAGAATCTTATTTCTCACCATCTTGGAGTCCTTCAGGTGTTTTTTTTAGCAAACTCCATGCGGGCCACTCTGCCATAAAGCCCCGACTGGTGGAGGGCTGCAGTGATGGTTGATTTTCTACAACTTTCTCCAGACTGCATCTCTGGAGCTCAGCCACAGTGATCTTTGGGTTCTTCTTTACCTCTCTCACCAAGGCTCTTCTCCCCCGATAGCTCAGGTCGTCCCAAACATCTTCCATTTAAGGATTATGGAGGCCACTGTGCTCTTAGGAACCTTAAGTGCAGCAGAAATTGTTTTGTAACCTTGGCCAGATCTGTGCCTTGCCACAATTCTGTCTCTGAGCTCTTCAGGCAGTTCCTTTGACCTCATGATTCTCATTTGCTCTGACATGCACTGTGAGCTGTAAGGTCTTATATAGACAGGTGTGTGGCTTTCCTAATCAAGTTCCTAATCAGTATAATCAAACACAGCTGGACTCAAATGAAGGTGTAGAACCATCTCAAGGATGATCAGAAGAAATGGACAGCACCTGAGTTAAATATATGAGTGTCACAGCAAAGGGTCTGAATACTTAGGACCTTGTGATATTTCAGTTTTTCATTTTTAATAAATCTGCTAAAATGTCAACAATTCTGTGTTTTTCTGTCAATATGGGGTGCTGTGTGTACATTAATGAGGAAAAAATGAACTTAAATGATTTTAGCAAATGGCTGCAATATAACAAAGAGTGAAAAATTTAAGGGGGTCTGAATACTTTCCATACCCATTGTATTTTAAGCATTTTAACCCTTTTAAAAATGTAGAAAATATTTATAAAAATTAATAAAAAATTAAAGAAGTAATTAATAACTAGATAAAAAAGTTTGTCAAGACAAACTTTAAGTTGGCTTGAGAAAGCCGGACCAGAAATTTTTAAAAAGTTTGAAAAATTTAAGAAGTTTTAAAAAGTTTTAAGTTTGGACGGTTTTCAGTCTGAAATAGTTTTAAGTTTAAAGTAGTTTTAAAAGGTCTGTCAGATAGATAAATGGATAGATAAACAGATAGATAGATAGATAGATAGATAATCAATATGTTAGTATGATTCTAACATTAGCAACATTAACATTAGCAAGTTACTAGCATGTTGCTAGCAAGTTTTTAACATGATTAACAAGTTGTTAGCATGTTGCTAGTCTGTTTCTAGCATGATTAGCATGTTACTAGCATGCTGTTTGCATGATTAGCAAGTTGTTAGCATGTTGCTAGCATAATTAGAAGTTGTTATCATGTTGCTAGCATGTTTCTAGCATGATTAGCAAGTTTCTAGCATGTTGCCAACATGTTTTAACATGAATAGCAAGTTGCTAGCATGTTCCAGGCAGGATTAACATGTTGTTAGCATGTTTTTAACATGATTAGCAAGTTGTTACCATGTTGCTAGCATGTTTCTACCATGATTAGCAAGGTGCTAGTATGTTTCTAACATTATTAGCAGGTTGTTAGCATGTTTCTAGCATGATTAACAGTTTGTTAGCATGTTTCTAGCTTGATTTGCAAGTTATTAGCATATTTCTAACATGATTTTAACATAATTAGCATGTTTCAAGCATGATTACCATGTTGCTAGCATGTTGCTAGTCTGTTCCTAGCATGATTAGCATGTTGTTAACATGTTATTAGCATGATTAGCCAGTTACTAACATGTTTATAACATGATTATCATGTTGTTAACATGTTTATAACATGATTAGCATGCTATTAGCAGGATTAAGAAGTTGCTAGCATTTTGCTACCATGTTTCTACCATGATTAGCAAGGTGCTAGTATGTTTCTAACATTATTTGCAGGTTGTTAGCATGTTTCTAGCATGATTAACAGTTTGTTAGCATGTTACTAGCTTGATTTGCAAGTTATTAGCATATTTCTAACATGATTTTAACATAATTAGCATGTTTCAAGCATGATTACCATGTTGCTAGCATGTTGCTAGTCTGTTCCTAGCATGATTAGCATGTTGTTAACATGTTATTAGCATGATTAGCCAGTTACTAACATGTTTATAACATGATTATCATGTTGTTAACATGTTTATAACATGATTAGCATGCTATTAGCAGGATTAAGAAGTTGCTAGCATTTTGCTACCATGTTTCTAACATGAGTAGCATGTTGTTAGCATGTTTCTAGCATGGTTAGCAAGTTACTAGCATGTTACTAGCATGATTAGCGAGCTACTAGCATGACTCTAGTTGCTAGGCTTGGCAGATAGATAGATGGATAGATTCAGTCTGAAGATCTGGGCTGAGTCTGGAGTTAAAGCTCTACGAGGATTTAAAGTTGATCATTTTATTCTCAGAAGAATAATAACTATAAGTTTTAGTCGGATTTCAGTAAGTTGGCTTTCTCAAGCCAACTTAAATAAAAATTATTAAATAATTATTATTAATAAATATAACATATACAAATATACACAAAGACTTTATAGTGTAATACTATATTTTTATATTTGTTATTATTTTTTAAATGTTGATGTTACCTGAAAAAAAAAAATCAGAATATGTTTTTTTTATTATCCACTGGAAACTCCAGAGTAAAATGATTTAAAATTCACAGCATGTTCACTTCATTGTGATACTGTGCTAATAAAAACTTAATATAACTTTTATCTTTAAAATAATATAATAACATTTAATATAAAATCAATGAATATTTAAAAAATATAAATATTTTACCTAATATATAAAAGCATATGATGGGGAAGTGAAAATAACTCAGCTGACAGACAGCGTGAGAAATACATTTGGTGTTGCCCCGCAGCACCTGTAACTCTCCTCACACTCCTCCATCTGTGCGCGTCTGTTTCTCCTGCAGTCTCTGTGAACTGAAGGGCCACACAGGACGTCGATGTAACACTACAGACATCTGCCTGCAGCCACACAACGCTCCGGGTCGCATTCGTACACGAGCTCACGCTCCTTTAACTCAAAACTACATCATGCTCCTGTCTTTTCCTCAATGATTTACAGCAGCATCCCTGTTCAAAACAAAAAAACAGTGTAAGTCAGCATGTAGGAACTAGCAGGTGTACTAGCATTGGACAAGATGGACAGTCTGATCTCTGATGATGGTTTAAGACTGGGAAACCAGATAAATAAAAATATACTAATAAAAAATGGCAAAAATATAGTGAAGCTCATGCAAAATATTACTACTAAATTATTACAAAATATACTACACTTTTACTATAGTAAAACCACAGTTCATTTTCTTAAGGGATTTGTATTTGTGTATACTTTATTTCTTTTTTCTTTTTGTTTTTATAACTGTACTGCTTTGACGGTTTGATGTTTTCCACTGTTCAAGAAAAAAAATTGCTCCGAAATCCTGATATGAAACAAATGATTCGTGATCCGAGCTACAAAGATCCGACCTAAAGCAAAAGATTTGCAAACCTGCTCCGAAGTTCCGAACTAAAGCAAATGATTCGCGATTCACGCTCTGAAATTCGCAAACCATTATTTCAGATCAGGACTCATTTGATTTAAATCATTCAATTCGCGAAACGATTCACGAACACGTTCTGATCTAAATCAAATGATTCGCGATACGCGATTTGAAGTCTTGATCTGAAACAAATGACTCGTGATAGACGATTCGAAATCTCGATCTGAAACAAATGATTCGCAATACACAATTTGAAGTCTCGATCTGAAACAAATGATTTGCGATACACAATTTGAAGCTTCGAAAAGCTCTGTTTCAGCCATCACTACGTGCTTTTTAAAATTGTTACAAGCAATGTTGACACTGAAAATGAATGGCTCAAATTTGAATCAGTCGGAGCAGTTCCAGCATAAATGACTCAATTGATTTGGTTCATCTGTTTCTCTTTTCGCATCTTTAGCCATTTTTACACGACACTGTCAGTACTACTACTCGCTTAGCTCAATTGTTTCCTGACATTAACTGAACTAAGCTAAAAAGGTATGATGTTTTTTGAATTGCATGAATTTTTACGTAAAAAGATATGTGCTTAGTGACAAAATGAAACACTTTATAGATACATTGTACTTCAACAATTCAAGCACCTCTTCAGGAATGTTGCTGTTTTTCATTCAGGAAAACCCTTCAGGTACTTTAAGCACATTGTACAAACCCTGTCCTATATATATATATATATATATATATATATATATATATATATATATATATATATATATATATATGTATGTATATGTAAAGGAACAATTATAATACTTAAAAATAAACCAGTTTTGTCACAAAATGTATGAAATACAATTCAATATGAATTGAATGAATCAAAAGGAATCATTTCATACATTCTGAATCTTCTACTCATCTTTAAATGCTTATGTCACTGACCTCCAGAATCTACACTAATGCAGTTTAATGCGACGGTTTTCCAGGCCGGAGCTGGAGTGAAAGAGAGGGAGCGAACAAGCGAGGTCTCGATGTATCTGCTGTCAGTGTGACACAACTCATCAAACCGTTCTGGCCTTCAGGGTTTGTGGGTAAAATCTGTCACACACTCTCACAGTCGCAGAAAACTGAATTTAAACTACGGCCTGTCGGCTGGAATCACATTTCCAATCCGGTCAAATGAATTGTCATTCTCAGCATTACAGCGCAAAGCTTCGCCTGTGGTAAGACTCATAAATCGCGGCCGTTCCTCTGTCTTCAGTCGAGGAAGAAACGCCGCATTTGCCAGTCGGCGGCGTTTTAAATATCTGCCGCGATCGATCGGCGAGTTTAGACTTGAGCTTTTTCTGACTAAGACGGTCTATGGTGTGTAACGGACCGACTAATGCAACCTTTATTTCAAATGTTATGTTTTGGTGGAAAGCAATCTTGAATTAATTATGAAATGCTCGGTTTGTTATTGCCTCCAAAACACAATCACATCAGTCATGGCTTCCTGAGCACTTCGATGTTTGATGTGGTTTCCTCAAGTTTCATTCGATTACGCCACAAGCGTCGTTCAGCTCCTTAAAATCTCTTACATGCCTAAAATACATAAACAGAGAAGAGGAGACTTTAGTTTGAGTGATAAATTATTCATTTTACAAAATAGATACAGTTCCACCTAAATCACAGTAATGGTATATATCAAGTTATATTGCTGCAAGTAATGCATAGCCATAAATAAATGTCTATTTTTTGAAAAGTCTAGTAGTCCTGTGTAGTGAATCGAAGTGAGATAAAATGAAAAATAAAATAAAATAAATAATGCCTTATAAAATAATGATGATGCCTTAGAAAATATTTCCACCAACTGGCAAAGCAAATTAAAATGATAAAATAAAAGAAAATCAAATATATATGATTTACAATTATTTTACTGCAAATATAAACATATTGAAATGTCCTTTTTTGTCCAGTACTCCAATGTAGCAAATAAAAGTGAGGTTAAAATAAAATAAAAATAAAAATAAAATAAAATATACATGGTATATTTATTTTAACGCAAATATTACGTAACAGTCCAGGAGTTCAGTGTAGTAAACTGAAGTGAGGAAAAAAAAATAAAAAAATAAAATAAAATAAAATAAAATAAAATAAAATAAAATAAAATAAAATAAAAATAGTGTATTTATTTTGATGCAAATAATATATAACCACCTAGAAATGTCAATTTTTTATTATTTTATTTTATTTTATTATTTTTTTTTTTTGGACAGTTCAGTAGTCCAGTGTAGTAAATTGAACTGAGGTAAAAATAAAATAAAATAAAATAAAATAAAATAAAATAAAAATGGTGTATTTATTTTGATGCAAATAATATATAACCACCTAGAAATGTCAATTTTCTATTATTTTATTTTATTTATATATTTTTTTAAATATGTTTTTTGGCCAGTCCAGTGGTCCAGTTTAGTCAAC